>PVLD010002755.1:0-157567 GCA_004027595.1 Dinomys branickii | reverse complement strand
CCGCTTCCTCTCCATCTCCTTCTCCCTTTCCCTCTCTCCCTTTTCCTTTCTTCCCTTTTTTTTGGTGCTGGAGATAGAACTCAGGACCTTGAGAACACTAGGCAAGAACCACTGAGCTACACCCCAGCGCTGGCCACCGTTCTGCTACTTCTCAAACACCTGGCCATATGTCATTTCGGATTAAGAGGATGTAACATACAAGAAGCCCTCCGGATCTACATTAAAAGGCTCTTTACAATGAAGCCAAATGAAAAGGAACCAAAATGTTTGAAAATGGTAAAATTTTGTATTGCTTTGTTTTCAAAAGAAACCTATAACTCCAGATGATACCCAGAAGTCTGATTAAAATCAGTTGGTTTAACTTAACTGAATTGAGCTCATACAAAATTTTAGCTGATGTTTTAAAGGTCTGAAGATATATTGCACGTGTCATATGACTCACCCATTTCAATTATGCGACTTAGTGATTTTGAGTATATTCATACAACTGTGCATTCACCGGCATGGTTCATTTCCAAACATTTTCATTACATCAAAAAACAAACCCCAGCTTCTCTGTCACCTCCCCTCCTCAACTCAGGCCTTGGCAAACACTAATCCACTTTCTGTCTCTCTGGCTTCGCCCCTTCCTATACAAGGAATCACTCACTGTGTACCTTTCTCACTGAGGATATCTTCCAGGTGCAGCCACGCTGCAGCATATGTATCAGCACCCCCTTTCTATTTAGTCCCAAATAATAGTCCACTCACTGTTTATGTAGTCCTCCATTGGCAGATATTTGGGTTCTTTCTTTCTTTTTTTCTTCCTTTTTTCCAGTGCTGGGATGGAACCCAGGGCCTCATACATGCTAGACAAGCGCTCTATCACTGAGCTACACCACCAGCCCTGATTTTTATGTTTTTAAGTTAAGACAGTGTTCCACTAAGTCGGCAGAGCTGCCCTTGAGTTTGCAATGCTCCTGCTTCAGCCTCCCAAGTAGCTGGGATTACAGAGGTACTTCACCACATCTGACTTATTTCTATTTTTTGACTATGATTAAGCTACTGTGAACATTCATGGACACGCTTTTGCATGGGCTCATTTTCCCATTTCTGGTGGGTAGTTACTTACCCAGGAAGGAAAATTTGTACTACCTCCTAGAACGAAAACAAAATGAATGAACTAAGAATTTTTTCTTTGTTTTTCTGGTTTAGGAGAGGTTTGGCAGGTAGTGTTATATGTGTTTCATTAAGAATAATATTTATAGCAACATTTTTTTCCCTTCACAGCTGCACAAGCTAGAGGCTGGGGAGGTGACTACTCAGGTGAAGACCCTGTAATGTTGCAATGAAAAGTTGCCCTCTTTGACTTGAAATTAAAAATTTGACTTTTTATTTGAGGACTGACTGACTGATTGATTGATTGCAGCACTATAATTGAACCCAGGGCCTTTGCACTGAACTACATCCCCAGCCTTTTTTATTTTTTGTTTTCAAACAAGATCTCACTAAACTGCTAAGTTGCCCAGACTGGACTCAAAGTTGCAGTCGTCCTGCCTCAGCCTCTCAGAGGCCTAGGGTTACTGCTGTGTGCCACCATGCCCAACTAAACAGATTTATTAAGCAGAATCAAAGCTGTACATACTGGGAAGGGAGTTGGAGCACCCAACAGTGGGACTGGAAGTCTGATGTATGTCTCTTCCAATCGCTAAGAAACCTCCTGCCATGCCATTGCTGAATTCTTTTGGTGTCACTGTGTGCTGCTGAGGGCACCAACAGGAGTTCTGGTCCCACAAACTCCTCCTATGTCCCTCATAAAGAAGTGGGAACAAAACTCAATAATTTTTTTGGCCTTAAGAAGAAATAAAGTTAGCTTGCACTGAAAAATCAGCCAGTTTTATCTGATCAGTCTGGTGATGGTACAAGTCTCCTTCTTCCTTTGGGCTGTTGGGACAGCTCAGAACTAAAACTGGGATCCGTCTCTACCAACAGCCAAGATTTTATGGTTTGTTTTTGTGTCCTGACTGTATCCATGGATTAATCTTTTTTTCTTTCATAATTTACATGTTCTCTAGTTTCCTCATTCATTCTTCTTTTGAAGCATGTATCTATATCGCTATAAAGAGATAGACATCTGAGTAAACTATCAGAAATACTTTTTTTAAGCTCAGATGAACTTGGATACAGTCAGCTCAAGTCGGACTGTGGGAAACACTAATGAACAAGCGACCTAGTTTCTTAAATAGATTGGAAAGCATAGGAAAAGGAAATGGAAAAGAAACAGACTAAAGGAGATTAAGAGAACCTTCAGCCTTTGCTGTTGGGAATGTCAGATCTGCAGCCACTTGGGAAAAAGAGTCTCATAATTTCTTAAAAAGTTAAACATATACTTAGTATATAGAATTGCTGGAAGCCAGCAATTCCAACCCTAGGCATCTACTTGAGAGAAATGAAAGCACGTGTCAGACTCTTCCATGAGTGTTCACAGCAGTACCATGTCTCATAAAATCCCAAACTGAAGCAGTCCATACATCCATCAACTAGTGGATTCATTTCTTAAATCATGATATAGTCATCCAATAAAGTACAGTGAGCAATAAAAACTAATGAATTGCTGATACATGCAATAACACAAAGGAACACCCAAGCCTTGGATTTACTGAAAGAAGCAAGGCTCAAAAGGCCATGTCTGCCGGGTGTGGTGGTGCACGTCTGTAATTGCAGCACTCGGGAGGCTGAGGCAGGAGGATCCTTGCAAGTTCAAGGCCAGCCTGGGCTACAGAGTGAGCTCAAGCCCAGCCTGAACTGCACAGCAAGACCCTGTCTCAAAAGAGACCAAAAAGAAAAGGCCATGTGTTTGTTATACAGCCTGGTGGACAGGAAATTTGTAGAAATGGGAAAACCAGAAAACAGAAAGCAGATCAGTAGTCACTGAGGCTGAGCCAGGGGAGAGGGTTAATTGCAAAAGGGATGAGGGAAACTTGGGGATGATGGAGATATTTGAGTACTCAATTATGGTGATGATCAAACAAATGTATGGGGCCATTAGCAGCCACAGAACTCTACACTGGAAGTGTGTGAAATTTGTGGTACAGCCTATAGTTTGGCTCCTGAATGTCCCCAAAGGCTCACATCTTGAACTTTTGGTGCTATTGGAAGGTAGTAGGAAATTAAGGGTTGGGACCAAGTAGGAGGTCTTGTGTCCCCAGAAACATGCCTTTAAAGAGAACAGGTATCCCAGCCCCTCCTCTTTCTCTTTCTCTCTCTTCCTGGCTACGAGGTGAGTGGCTTTGTCCTGCCATGTGATCTCCCCCACCCCGCAACTGACCATGGACTGAAACCTCTGGAATCATAAGCTACGATAGAAGTTGGTTACCTTGGGTCTTTTATTATAGTTCTGCCAAGCTGACTAATACACTATGTAAATTATACCTCAATCAAGGAAAAAGGAAGATTTAAACACCAGTCAGAAGTTTGATCATGTTAAGGCATTATTAGGATTCTTTTAGGGATAAAAATAGCATAGTGGTTATGTTTCTAAAACAAATTATTATCCTTTTGAGATATACACTCAATTCTACGATGTAGCACCTGAGATTGGCTTCAAATCATATGGGGAGGCTGAGGTGGCTCACACAACGGCCTTGACTAGGAGCTGATGGTCACTGTGGAGGCTGGGTGATGGGTGCACGTGGGATTATTTTACAATGTGCCTTCTTTTGTTTGTTTTAAGTGTGTCCATAATTAAAGGTTTGAAAAGATGAGCTTGAAACTCTTAAAGCCAAGACGAAGATATATGAGTTGCTGGAGCCCTCCCCAGGTCACTGACGACATCTGGCTGGAATGAGGCGGTGCCGGCCCCTTGTTTTGCCTGCTCAGCACTCCCTCCCCCCTCGGCTAACAGTAACCAGACGATGCTTTGAGGACCGGCCAGCCCGCTGCATGCGGTCCACCGCTGGCCCAGGCCTGGGCACAGAACCTCCATGGAGCCAACCAGCCACTCTCCCCTGGGGAGTCTGATGCAAGAAATGAAAAACTTAGAGCTGATTAATGCCAGAGGGGCATCCTGAGGGACCCACCTTAGAATCCTGTTGCTGAATTCCCATGGCAGCGCTGGCTCCTACCCTTGCTGGAACATGGATCTTGATTCTCTTTGGTTCTTGAACTGCCCAGTATTGGCCCAATAAATTCCCTTTTTATTGAAGTTGGCCAGAGTTGGTTTCCGTGGCTCAAAACCAAAGCACCCCACAGCTATCAATGGTTCTGTTTTTCCTCTCGTGTCTTCCTCTCCCTTCAGCTGATGCAGACACAAGTTCAGAAGCGCTTGGACACTAGAACCTACATGTCAGCCTGACCACCAAAAGGGAAGCAGCTGGGGATGGTTGCACACACCTCTAGCCCTAGCATTCTGGGAGGTTGAGCCAGGAGGATCACAAGTGCCAGCCCAGACTGGGCAACTTAGAGATACCGTTTCAAAATTTAATGAGTGAAAAAGGGTCCAGGATGTAACTCAGTGCGAAGGCCCCAGATTCAATCTCTAGTATCACACACACACACACACACACACACACACACACACCACCACCACCACCACCACCACAAAGACAACCAAATCAACACTTACAAGCCCATGCCCTGCTAAAGCATTAATTGAAAGCATCATCATTGAGACAAAAACATCTATTAGGACAGGAAAGTTCCATTGCCCTACACCATCGAGGCCATCCAGTAAAAATGTTACAGGAGTCACAGCTACTAGCCACAGATAACATTGTAAATTTTCTAGCAGCAGCATTAGAACAGTGAAGAGAAACAGATGAGTTTCACTTAAATAATTTATTTTATTTCACCGGATATATTCAAAATGTTGTCAGGTCAAACTATAATCAATACAAGAACTATTAGCAAGATATTTGCGTTCCTTTCTAAGTCTTAGAAATCCAGTGCATACCATATTTGACACTTCCAGCTCACGTCAAATAGAGCAGCTACATCTCCAGTGCTCAGTAGCTTCATGTGGCCAGCAGCTATCATAGTGGAAACAGGCATGTTAAATGTCCCCAGCACATTTATGCAGGCATTCACCTGGGTTGAAGCCTGGGCACCTGTGTCACCACACCTGCCCAGCTGTGTTCCACTTTAAGGGTCCTGCCAGGGACCAGTTGCAAGGGGCTCTGCTATCATAGATGAGTTCTGTCTGCAGTGGGGACTCCTCCACCATGAAGACAGTGGACTGCATAACATCAGGAAGTCGGGGGTGGCCCTGGGGACCAGGTCCAAAGAGGCCTCTAGAAGAGGTGACCTCAAGAGCCTAGAGAATCGAGCAGTGAATTTAAAATCATTCTAGGAGAAGCAGAAATAGGGCTGCTATATTACTGGTCATCTGCGGTGACTGATTATAAGTTCCTGATCTGGCACGGAAGGAGCCTAGAACTCCTTGCTCCTCTCCATACAGCAAGAAAACAAAACAGCAGAACAATCTGAAAAATCAGCCATGCTTCTCAGGTGTATGAGGTCACAGCACAAACCTCTACCCCCAAACTGGAGAGTGAAAGGTGGATGGGAAGATTCACAGTACCTAGAAGGGAAACCCGTGGTGAAACTCAGGACAGGTTCCAGGAAAAGAAAGTGAAAATGGCAAAGGATAGTTCTGGAGGCCCTGTGTGGACCTGTCTGAGTGTTAAGAGCTCCAGGAACCAGTGCTGGGGGGTCCCCACACCTTACAGGGTTTTACCTCTTAGGTCCTCCCTGGTTCTCACAATAGAGATCAGGAAAAAATTACTAAGCAGAGTCTGATTAACCAGAGACTCACTGTGTAAGATTAATCTTTTCTGTCCCTCGCTTATAGAATTGGAGTAACAGCCTTAACCCATTACAATTGTCATTCATTGTTGCTAAGCAAGGAGTGATGTGGACCTTTGGGTCCTGGTGAACTTCCAGTCCCCTGATAGTCCCAAGATTCCCAGCTGAGCAGCTTTGGGGGTTTTTGTGTAGCTGACCCATGTCCTCTACCCCACCATCATGACAGCTCCCTGCCATCTCCTCACTGGCAGCCACACTTCTGTGTGGCCCTCTCACACAGGGACATGGACCGACCTGTGGATGGAATATAGGTGGCATCTGAGGCCAGGTCACAAAAGACCTGCAGTTCCTCCGCCCTGGCATGGAGCCCCTGCCATGAGCTGAGTGGCTGCTATACTATGAGAATGTGCAAGCCAATTCACAGAGGAGGCCTGCCCCCCTGCTGACAGGACCAATTTTCTCACTGTGCAAGGAGCCACCCTGGAGGCACAGCAACTTCCAGAGGATAAGGCCCTGGCCAGTTGTGTGTTGTTGTTGTTTTGTTTTGTTTTGTTTTGTTTTTCCCTGTTCAACCACAGATTGAACAGAGGCCTTTGCACTGAGCTACATCTCCAGCTCTTTTTTATTTTATATTTTGACATAGGGTTTTGCAAAGCATCTAAGTTGTCCGGTGTGGACTCAAACTTGCCATCCTCCTGCTTCAGCCTCCCAGAGTGGTGGGATTACAGGCATGTAGTACCACGCGCAGCCTTGGCCAGCTTCTTGATCAACCTCATGAGATACCCTGAATGAAACTCCCTTAGCTAAGTCCTTCCTGAACACCTGACCAACAGGAAGTGTAAGATGATAAATGTTTGAGAATTTTAGAGTCATTTGTCTCAAAGCAATAGACAAGCGACACACAGCACTTCTCTTTTTCTAAGTCCCAACACAAGCATATTCTGACAAGAGTATTTTCTCCCCCCATGCCTTGGTTTGAACACATTTCCTGTGGTGTTAGAGTCAGACATATCTTTTCCTGAATTGGTGTTTTCAAAATATGAGTTCTAAATGACAGTGGCTGTACAAGAAAAATAAGTGAGCCTGTCGGAAGCAGGCTGGGAACACCACGTTTATCTCTCTTAGCGTTTAGGCTTTGCTCTGGAATGGATAAGAAGTGTTTACATAGAGGATTTACCACACACACACACACACACACATGCACGCACACACACACATGGACTTCAGGTCTCTGCATTCTGCAGGGATGCAAAAATGCAATGTTTTTCAGAGACAGAGTTGTCATCATGGCATCGTGTGGAATCCCAGGGTCTCAGTGAGCAGGCAGGAAGCAGGAAGGACACGAAAAGGATGCGGAAGCAGCAGGACATGACATCCAATGGACAGGAAAAGGAAGGCGCTGATGAGAAGACTGAAGAATGGTCTGAGCTTCCCAGTCATTGCCAAGTGTGGACAGAGCGCCAGGCCTTCTGAGATGCTAGCCCGGATGGGCAGCTTTTCCACTGAGGATTCTCCTGCTCAGCCCTATCCTCCTGCCTGCAGACCCAGCCCCTGTGCAGGGAGAGGGGGATTTCCATAGAGTTCTCGCTTGAGTCTTTTTTTTTTTTTTTTGGCGGTATCAGGGATCGAACTCAGGACCCTGCGCTTGCTAGGCAGGTGCTTATTCCACTGAGCTATATCCCCAGCCCCCATCGCTTGAGTCTTGATGACTGTATCCCGCTTCCTGGCAGATAGGTGATGTGGTCAAAAGGTATAGTGAGTTTTTAAATTTTTAAATATTTATGACAGTAAAATACACATTGCCATGAATCCTCCTTGGAGTATTCCTCTTCAGTTCAAACACACCCTGGGGGTGGTGGCTGTGAATGTAGGCCAGTGTGAATGCCCTAGGCTCAATCCCCAGTACAGTGTTCAAAAACATTGTATCCTTTGCTTCCGATACATATTTACCTCTGTTTCCATTCATTCAAACAAATTGTACATATGTTGGCTAAATGCCTATTTCAGCCCAAAGAGGCAGGCAGGAAGATATGGAAGCTCCCCACCCTTGCAGGCCCAACCTCTTCCTATACCCACGTCAACACACAGCAAACCTCCCCTGGGTCTCCCCAAGTTATCATTTCACTTTTATTGTATGTGTCTTTGATTCATGCCAGTCTGTAAGCTTCACCAGGGAAGGGACCACTTCCAGTTTTTCATATTCAACAGTTACTAAATGAAGTAAATACATTTTTAAGGGGACCCGCCTGGCTGAATTAGGAATCCATTAGAACTGAAGTTCTAAAGGGAACTAAATGATGCCCAAACGGTCGCGTTCCTTGTTTTCAGCAGAGATCTATGTGTAAGTGGGTGGGGAGTGCAATCTCCGGCACATTTGTTGAAGGATTCCAAGAGGCAGGAGGATCACAATTCAAGTCCCACCCGGGCAGTTTAACAGACCCTTGTCTCAAGGGAAAAGATAAAGATAGCTGGGCTTGGTGGTGCAGGCCTCTAACGCCACCCCCCCACCCCCCCCACCCCCCGCCGCAAGGCTCAGGCAGGCGGGAGGGGGGGTCGTAAGTTCAAGCTCAGCCTGGGCGGCTTGGTGACTAAGCCAGGCCCTATCTTAAAAAAATAAAAGGTCTGGGGATACAGCTCAGTACAAAGGGCCTGAGTTCAATCTTCAGTATCACCAAAATTAAGTTAAATTAAAAATTAACTAATTAATGAAAATAAAAAAAGGTTCTGGATGGAGCCCTGGGTTCAATTTCCAATACTGCCCCAAACAATGACAAAATAACTAAATAGCCTGGGGATGAAATTCAGTGGCAGGGCATCCCTGAGTTCGAGCCCCAGGGTTACTAAAATAAAATAAATAAGTAAGACATTTTAAAATAGAAAAGGGCTGGTGACAGTTGCTAGATGGTTACAGCGCTCCCGGGTTCCGTACCACTCCCTCACTCTCCCACACCCCCCTGCCCCCCCGCACTACCAAAATTAAACGGAAAAGGGGTGAGGGTGTAACTCAGTGGTTAGAGCGCCCCTGGGTTCAATCTCGGGGATGGCAACAAAACAAAACAACCAAAAAAGGCTCAGAAGGGGACGCGGGCTGGGTCGCAGTGTCCTCGGCAGCCCCGATCGCCCGGGCACAGGAGGGAAACCGCCCTGGGCGCTGGAGAAGCATCAAGCTTGGGCTGGGGGACCGAGCCCAAGCCCAGGACACGGCGCAGGTTATCCGCCCCTCCCCGCCGTCGGGGCACCCGGGACCCAAGCTTGTCTGGGGATCCCCGCGACCCCACGCGGGAGGAGGCGGCGGGCGGCAGCGCGCGCGGAGCGGGCGGGGCGCGGCGGCTGCGCTCCGCTCCGCGAATCCGGCCCGGGTTTCCGCGCGCGCCGCCGCCCGTCCGCCCCGCCCCGCCCCGCGCCGCGCCGCCGGAGCTGCGCGAACATGGCCGAAGTCGGCGAGGACAGCGGCGCCCGCGCCCTCCTGGCGCTGCGCTCAGCGCCCTGCAGCCCCGCGCGGTGCGCCGCCGCCCGTCCCACCACGTCCCCGCCGCCGCCGCCGCCGCCGCCGCCGCTCGGGCCCGCCGCGTCCCCGCCGCCACCCGCCCAGCCCCCGCCCGCGCCCCCCGGGCCGCCGCCGCCACCGCCGGGGACTCAGGGCGCGATCGCGGGCGCGCCGCCCGCCCTGGTGGCCGCCGCGGCCGCCTCGGTGAGGCAGAGCCCCGGGCCGGCGCTAGCGCGCCTCGAGGGCCGCGAGTTCGAGTTCCTCATGCGGCAGCCCAGCGTCACCATCGGCCGCAACTCGTCTCAGGGCTCGGTGGACCTGAGCATGGGCCTGTCCAGCTTCATCTCGCGGCGCCACCTGCAGCTCAGCTTCCAGGAGCCGCACTTCTACCTGCGCTGTCTCGGCAAGAACGGCGTCTTCGTCGACGGAGCCTTCCAGCGGCGCGGCGCCCCCGCCCTGCAGCTACCCCCCCAGTGAGTGTGAGCTCTGCCTGGGGATCCCGGGTCCCTCAACTTTGCCCCCGCCTGTCCTGAGCTTTGGGAGTCATCCCCACCCTGCCTGGGGGTGAACCCCAGAGCCCCCCACCCTGATTCTGACTTGCCCTGAATCCTTGGGTCGGAATTTCCCACCGTGCCTATGATAAACCCCACGTCATCTCTACCCTAGACCCCACCCTCCTTGAACTGCCTAAGTCACCTCTGACCCAGATCCGACCTGGCCTAGACCCTCAAGTCACCTTGCCTCTACCTAGTGGACTCTGGCTCACCCTAACTCCCCACCCTAGTCCACCTGGCCTGTGCTTGTACTGCCAGGATGAACCTCTGGGAGTCTTGTCTTGAACTTGCCTGGCCTAAATCTCCAGATCACCCCTGACCCCAGCCCCATCAGGCCTGACATCTTGGGATAGCCTGATTTCATACTGCTGACCCACGCTTGCTCCTCATAATCCCAACCTCACCTACTGTAATCCCCAGGTACACCCCTGATCCTGATTCTCCCCACCCCTGCCCTGCCCGGACCCCAGGATTATTATACCTCTAAACCTCAGGAATCTGGCTTCAGTAGTCATCTCTCCAGCTTGGACCCATGGGCCTGGGAAGGAGCATCAGGCCTAGGAGGGTGTCACCCAGGAGGTGTAAGGTATTCAGAAGCCCTGGTTGGGTGTCCCTGGCTGGCAGTGCAGGTGCTGGGGGTAGATCTGGATGTAGAGGCTTGGCCAGGAGAAGCCAGCTTAGGAGGGCCACTGGCTCAGTGCACCCTGAGGACAGATGTGGTAGGAAGCCCAGGGCCAGCACATGTGAGCCCCCGTAGGGTCCCTGGCCTGTCCTGGGTGGTGCCCAGCCTCGCTGAGCAGTATCCCACCTGTGGCTGCCTGCAGGTCCCTTGGTGGGCCCTGCTCTGGGCAGCTCTTCACCTGCTTGTCTGGTCGGGACCTTGAGGTCTGCCTGTGCTTTGGGAGAAAGCCTGTTTAATTACTCACTTCCTCCGCAGCACTTTCTTTTTCTATTCTATAATTGCCTCCAACCCTGCTCTAGTATTTGGGTTCCTTCATTGCTGCTCGAATTCAAGAGTGTCTGACTGTGTCATTAGTTGCTTTTATGAGCACTTTGGGTCCTGGGAGCGTTTGCAGGGGCCCCCCCTAGGCCCTGTGTTTCTCTTCATTGGCTTCCCTTCCCGGGCCTGGGCGTGTGGGATGCAGCATTGGACAGCTTTCACCTCTGCAGTGACTCACTCCTGTTAGGGTGTGAGGAGGAAAGTGCACCATCACATCCCAAACCTGAAAGGTGTGTGCAGCTCAGGTCAGGACTTGGCCAGTAGCAGTAGTTCTGTCCCATGAGGTCACTGCTCTGTTCCCTTCTGTGACCCCTATGCTCCCTCCATTCAGGGCATCAGATGCATCCTCAGCCAGTCTCCCCCGTGAGGAAATGGCAGGCACACCCCCCACTCACCTCCCACCCCTAAGGCCTGTCTCTGCCCCTTTATGTAACTGCAAGTGCCCTCCACTCGGCCATGCTCAGGGGCTCCCATCTAGGACCTGCCCAGCTTATAATGAAGCTTTTTCTCACCCAGGGGTTTATCTCCACTCTCGAGGCAAGTTTGTGCCCACAGGGTTCTGATCATCTGAGCTGGCCAAGTCCCGAGTCTATTATTTATGAAACGTTGGTGTACAAGATGCCTTGGAATTTTCGCTCCAGGGAGCTGGTGCTCTCAGTGGGGTGTGTGGCGGAGCGCTGGCCTGCCAGTGGAGTTGGTGCCTTAGATGAGCACACTGTGCTGTGCACATTGCCCGCTGTCTTTATGCAACTTCAGCCACCCATCCACTGTGCGTGGATGGGATGAATGGGCCAAAGGACACCAGTAGGTGCATGTCTGAGTCCGTCCTCCTGGAGAAAGGCCATGTGCTGCTGGAAATATTGGAGCGTGTCCACAAGTACAGTGGTCTCGAATTCTTTGTTCTTGTAGGAAGCTCAAACCCGAGTAGTTGCATGTACAGGGCAGGGTGCTGTGAACTCGTTTCAGGGTGCGATTGAGCTTCTCAGGCTGGTCACATTGGAAATAACCAAGAAATTTCAGTGCATTCAGAGCAAGGAAATTGGATGGCTAGGTTTTTGTCATCCAGAGAGAGGAAATAACAGCATATTTTCAATGACTAAAATAATGGCAATAGTTAGTGTGTCTCCTCTCAGGTTTTGGTTCCCAGTATTGCCATTGGTTTATGAAGCTTTGAGTTTCTGAGCCATGGCTGAGAGTTCTCTTGTTACATGGAATTGTTGACTTGAATCTGTGTGGGTTCAGCGGCTTCAGTTTCTGACTGCATTATGTAGATCCCCATGCAGCGTGCTAGTGTAAACTGTCCTCGGCCACCCCTTCCTTGCCCTTTGGACAGGTGATAGCCACCTGGGTGACATTTACACATACCACACACCCCCTCCTCTGCGGCTCCCACCCTGGAAAGAAACCAGCATTCACCCCTTGTTGTTGGTGGAAGTGTCTCTTTCCAAATCTTCACTGTTTGTAGTTATTGGTAAAGGAAAAGAATTCCCCAATTTACCCTCACAACTTGTGACACAGCTCAGTGCTGGTGTTTTGCAGCACCACGTCTGCTGATGCAGGTGGAGGGGGTCTGCACCGGTTCTGATTCTGCCTTCCTGAGGTGGCTTGGTGGGTCAGAGGTAGCAGTGTTTCTCCCAGACCCTAAGCTTCCTGAGGTGGGGCAGAGAATCTGTCACCTTTAATTAGTCTCAGCGCTGGAACTGGCTGTCATAAATGACAATGGAGTTGTGTTTGTTGAATGAACAAGTGAACAACTAAATGAATTTGCAGCTTTCATAGGAGCAAAATAGTGACCTAGATTGGGTTCAGTATCCTAAAGTAACAGTGGGAGCTTCCTCTGGTTATATAGGGTGTGTGTGTGAGGAGGTGTTCTTGATGCCACTGGGTATGGAATTTGCACTGGGTGTAACAGATCAGCTTTTTTTTTTTTTTTTTTTGCAACAGGGTCTCACTGTGCAGTTCAGGCTGGCCTTGGGCTCACTTTGTAGCCCAGGCTGGCATCGAACTCGCAAGGATCCTCCTGCCTCAGCCTCCTGAGTGCTGGGATTACAGACGTGCACTACCATGCCTGGCTCTTGACAGGTCAATTTAAAAGACCATCCTGTAGTCTTCCTCCTTTTCTGCAGCCCTTTTCTAGATGACTTAAATAGTTGCAGCAAAAGCAACACTTCCTTTTGCTATAGCTTTGAGAGCTGAGATTCATGGGAGTCTTTTTTACTTTATACTTTGCTCTGTTTTCTAATTTTTCTGTAGTGAGCATGGTTACTTTTTGTGGCGATATTGAACATCTAAGCCAGGGCTTTTCCACTGAGCTACACCCCACAAATCCTTAGTATTTTATTTCTGTATTTTGAGTCTGGTTCTCTTGACATACCCACATTGGGCCCAAACTCAAAATCCTCCTTCCTCATCCTCCTAATACGTGGGGCTGATCATTTTTCTGTTTTGTTGTATTTTGTTTTTCGAGTCAGGGTCTCGCTGTCCTTGCACTCGCTGTGGGATTACAGGCGCCACTGGCCTGGCTCTACTTTTGTTTTAAAGACACTTTTTATTTCAAGCATAAAAATAGAATGATGAACTTCCACGTGCCTGTCATGCAGTGTCTACAGTTCCTACCTCATAGCCCAGTTACACAGAAGGACATCACAGATAGATGGGAATCCTTCTAAAAAATGTAACCACAATGTCATTATCACACCTCGAAATTAATAGTAAATTCCTCCTATCAGCACTGCCCACTCCCTTCAGATTTCCCTTTCCGTCTCAGGTTTTCTTTTCTTGGCATGATGTTAGGAGCAGCCCTGGGTCAGGTTGAAATGCAGGGGCTGGTGGGTGTGTCTCTTAACCTCCTGGAGTTCCCATCACACCCTCCTTTGTTCTCACTGCAGTTTATTCACTGAAGGGACAGGGCCATTTGTCCTCCAGGAGTCCCCACATCTCTCACAGATCGGAGTCCTGCACATCTGCGTACTCCGCCTCTCTCCCCTGCCATCCTGTAAATTGGTTGTCGGGTCCAGAGATCTGATCAAGCTCATTTGATGGTGGTGGTGGTGGTGGTGGTGGTGGTGGTGGTGGTGATTTTTTGGGCAGAGCTGCCTCATTAATGGTGCCGCATGAGTCTGTCAGGAGATGAAAATGTCTGGTTGGCTCCATTTTTTTGATAGTTGTTGCTTGATCCCTGTACTTTTTTTTTTTTTTTAAATAGACAAGGTGTTGCTGTGAAGTTCATGCTGGCCTTGCACTCACTGTGTAGTCAAGGTTGACCTCTAGCTCTCGGTAACCCTCTTGCCTCAGCCTCCCGAGGGCTGGGATTACAGGTGTGCACCATGCCCGCTCTATCACCTGTCCTTTCTGAGGCTCACTTTGGTTGCCGAATCAGGTACTTAGCGGTGCTGATGGGCTCCACCTGCCGCAAAGCACGCTGAGCTGCATGTATTGGAGATCCCAGCTTCTGCCCTTGTGCCCTGATAAAAGAGTAATTACCTGGGTGGGGTGATTCACGTTTGTAATCCCAGCATCCTGGGAGACTGAGGTAGGAGGATTGTAAATTCAAGCCCCTTAGTTACTTGGTAAAGACCCTGTTCCAACATAAAAAAAAAGGGTGGCGGGGGCTAAGGTTGTAGCTCAGTGCAGAGTTTCCAGTTTCAACCCCATGGACAAAAGGAAGACAGAAAAAAAGAGAAAAGAATAAAAAACAAAAAGCAGTTAATTGTAACCACCAAAGCATTTTACTACATTGTTTTAGACCCAATAAAAACATGAATAACACAGTTTCTCTTTCTCATTGCGGCTTCTAACTGGTCAGTTGAAGTGTATCATCTTAGTGAATCATCATGTAACTATGTATCAGTTTGACATTATTTTTAAATTAATTGGAAAATAACCTTGACCTAATGAAGACCGGAAGTTGGTCTGAATGCCCCTGGCCCAGCATGTGGGGTCAGTCACAGCACTCCTCTCCTCCAGGGTCCCCGAGGCCCGAAGAAGCAGTGGGGTCCCAGCCTCCTGTCCAGGAGCCCCTGGCATTGGCATTGCTGTGCTGGGCCGAATTGTGCACTTGGGACTGGAGAGGGTGTTGGCTGTCTCTTTGCCATGGCCACAGTTCCCTCCGATCACATGGAGGGACCTGGCAGCAGCAGTGAGAGTGGGAATGGCTGCCCCGGCCAGGCTCTGGCTGTCTCTACCAGCTGGGAAGCCCCTTCCCAAGAGAAGACAGGCATGGCTCAGAACCTGGTGGAGGCCGTGCTGGGGTGCAGAGGGCCATCCAGCTGAGAGACTTAGCAAAAAGGGGTGTTGGGATGGATGGTGGAGGAGGTGTGGCTGGTCCTGAGCTGCGCAGGAGGAGAAGAGGCTCTGGTTCGGTCCTGCTGCATCCAGATAGTCTGCTCAGAATGGGAGGTGAGGCACCTCACCAGGTAAAAGCGTCGTTTTGTTTCTTGCTAGTTGGCCGTAGTTGTGCATGGGTGTGTTTGTTTGGTTAGTCTGTCATCCCTTTAAAAATTTACTTTACAAAGGTTTGCAGAGCTGGGTGTGGTGGTAACTATAATCCCAGCTTTCCAGGAGGCTGAGGCAGGAGGATCAAAAGTTGAAGTATCCATGAGGCCCTGAGTTCAATCCCCAGAAAAAAAGAAAGAAAAGAAAATGTGTTATGTAGATGTACAGACTCTCCACAATAAATGTAATCATTACCTACTGCAAACATGTAGTAATAAAAAAATAAACTTAAAAAAAGGTTTGTGGGAATATAGCAGAGTTGGGGGCTGATTCACTGAGCCCATGTTGAAATCTGGGCCACTTTCTAGTATCTGCATCACACTGAACTGGGTTTGTCACCCATGTAGCAGAATTTATGTAAAGTTTTCAAAATCAATCTATGGGAAGGATTTTATCTATCATGTTGTTTGTGTTGAACTGAACGTATAATCAGTGCATGGAAACCTTTTTCATATTGAGGGAGGAATAGAGTTCGTAGGAGCTAAAAGGATGTCATGTAGTGCCATAATGGGGTCCATATGTAATATTTCGGAAGAAGACACAGCTATGTTTAAAATTAATGTTTTGAATCGAGACTAAGGCATTGGATTTGGAGATACAGTAATTTACTGTTTGCTGTTTTTGCATCTTGTGAATATCGGGGGATAAACTTGCTAAATTAATGACAACTCCAATTGCAGCAGTGCCTCATTTCCATAATTACCCTACATTTAAAGCATTTCATATTAAAATGAGAGGATTATATAAAAATGCTTTTACTCTGATTTCCTGGAAATTGGCCCTTGCATTGTGACTTGCTGGGAGACTTTGTAGTTAACTTTCATTGCTGTAATTCCTTTTCAGGAATTTTTGGTTTCCTGGTAAAATGATGTTGGTTGATTAAAAAGAAAGTAAAACAGATTGTGTGTGTGTGTGTGTGTGTGTGTGTGTGTAGCTTGTGAGTTTATAGAGAAACTGAGGCAGTGTGTCATGGTTGCTGGGAGTCTGGGACAGCCAGATCCCCAGCGCTGGCACCTGCCTGATTTCTCTATATCTAGGTGTCAGCAGTGCTTTCCTGAGCAACTATGACCATGGCTTAGTGCGCATTTTGCTTTCCTTAGATGTAACAGTTCCAGCTGCATGTAGACATGTGGCCTTGTGTCCTAGGAGTGATTTCTGGCCGACATAGTGGGTTGGTAGACATAAGGACAGAGGTGGGTGTTTGTATTTGATCTCTTAAGGATCTTGTTAGCCTGCGGACATCTGCATTGCACTTAAGCTTTTCTCGAAGGCGCAGTCTGTCTTCTTCCACTCACCCTTTCAGAGGATATTGACCAGTTTTCCTCAGTACTGCAGAGCCCAACTTGTCCATGTTGTTGCCAAACTCAGAAACCTCTGTGTCTCCCCAGCGCCCTCAGAGTTAACCCCAGTATCACCAAAGGTCCTTAGCCTGCGCAGTCGGGTGCCAAAAGGGGGCTTCTCTCCTGGGCAGAATCGCCTTGGACCTCATTTGTTTATACAGCAATTCATGGATGTTTTGGTCTCTGGGGTCCCCCTCAAGGGACCCCAGTTCACTTTGGTTTATGAAGGTTATACCTGTTGACGTTCACCATCTGAGATATTAGAAATTACTCACTAACCTAGTCAAAAAGAGCAATAATAAACCTATTTCAAAAATAGCTTTTTAATGGGAAAAATCCTGTATTTCTCAAAATGAAACAAAAATTTCAAATAAGGGTATAAAACTTCTCAGTGTCTGGTTTAGTAGACAGTGGGATTGTTATGGCTGCTCCTGCTTTGGGCTGAGCTGTGTGAACAGGGCTGATGGGGTCCTCCAGAAGCACTCCAGGGATCTCCACAAGTTTGAGGCCAGCCTGGACTGCACAGCGAGACCCTGTCTCAAAAAAAGCAAAACAAAACAAGCAAAAAACTGCAAGTCTTATGTAGAAACAGACTTAAATATTCCTGCCTTTAAAATCTATTTTAAAGATTCCGTGACACAGCATATTTTTAAGTAGATTTTTTAAAGCACAGTTTTAGGTTCACCACAAAATATATTTTTACAGAAATTTGTAAAAAGTGTGTAATTCAGTCAGTGACCTCATTAGCATCTTGTGGCATAATTTGGCTGAATGTGGTATTTGGGCACAGGCAGCTGTGCCTTGGTTCTTTGCCTGACTTGGCCTCTCCTGTAGGCAGCATCCCCCACCCGCCAGGTTCCCGGTGATGTCTGCCACACAGTGGTAGGCGTGGGAACAGTGACTGCAGTTTGGGGTTTTTAGTTATACTTGTTCTAAACATACTTTTAAAAACTGCCACTCTTGCTGATATTTTTAAAAATGCGTTTTCTCCCTTTCCAACCAGGTGTGAATCTGGAGGAATTTTCCCTCTGTGTGCATACCCCTCAGCCCGTATAGCGAACGTTATGGCCACTCCTATGTCTGTTCCACAAAGGCTTTGCAGTTTGTGGCCATGTCACAGAGACAAGGGTCCTTGCGGGTTTTCACACATAGCTCAGTTGGTGAGAGTGGAGGGGCCTTCCTAGCTCCTCCCCTGATGAGCACTGCAGCAGCTCACAAAGATTCTGGGGCTCAGGGCAGGATTGGCAGCATGCAGAGTTCAAAAAGTAACTTCACAAGCCAGGCATGGTGGTATACACCTATAATCCCAATGCTCTGGGAGGCTGAGGCAGGAGGATTGCATATTCAAGCCAAGGCTGGGCAACTTAGCAAGACCTTGTTACAAATTTTAAAAATAAGAAAATAAAACGGGGCTGGAGATGTTGCTCTGTATGAAGACCTTGGGTTCAGTCCCTAGTACCACCAAATAGAAAAGTAATGTCATAGCTTCCAGGAGGAGTTGTGCACACCATTCTCCACAGGGCGGCCTCTCTGCGTGGTCTCAGTCATCATCTTTGTGCTTGTGACTGAGAGAGTGGGTGAGCCAGGCTCTGAGGTGAGCACAGGGCCGGCCATCATAGGACTCTGAACAGCTCATTGAGAGACTGAGGAGCCTCCCGCCTGTGGCTGGAACCTTGTGGGTGGAGTGGTTTATAAACTTAAGAGCTCCTTGGAGCTGGCCTGTGGCCGAGGGCAGTCTGGTGGGGCCCAGCAGGCTGGTGGGGCCTGGAGGCCAGAGGAGGGGAGTGTGCAGGAAAGGGTGTCCTCTCTGCCCCGTGCATGCATCCGGCCTGTCTGGCAGGTATGTCCCTGCTCTGGGAACAGTGACTCATCAGACTTGAGGAAAACATCTTCCCCCAGGAGTATCCAGCTTGCTCCGGCTGGATCCTGTCAGCCAGGGAGCACACTGGGCCACAGCCTGCAGGGTACCATGCCGTCCCTCTCCACCCATCTGTGCGCCTGCATCGGGGCACAGACAGATTGCCCAGGCCCGCCTGCCCTTGCGGCCCTACAGCTCCCCTTGCTGTGGCAGCCATGGCCCTGGGGGTGCCTAGCTTTTGAAATACAGCTGATGTGACTGAGGAACTGAGACTTTATTCCATTGTAGTTTGCTTGTTTTTCTTTGTGGTGCTGGGGATTGAACCCAGGGCCTTCTCACTAAGCTGTATACTAACCCTTTTTTACTTTTTTATTTTGAGACAGGACCTTAACTATGTTGCTCAATAGCCCAGGTTAGGCTCAGATTGCGATCCTCCCGCCTCACCTCCCGGAGTGCTGGGGTTACAGGTGTGCGCCACCACTCCACATCCACTTTAAAGTTAAATGGGAAAATAAATAAATAAATAAATAAATAAAATAAAATAAAGTTAAATGGGAACAGTGTCCAGTGCCTCCGTTCCCTGGGATCCCTAAAGCTCTTGCGGACCTGCAGATGCCCAGATGCTGGGCACTGCCACCCCCTCGGTTCCCTGGATCATTGAGAGTAGCGTAGTGTTTTCTGCAGTGCAGGAGGAGGTGAGGCCAGGATGAGCGCGAGGCGACAGCTGTGCCGGGAGGTGGGGGAGGCCAGTGCTGCCTGAGGCTCCCATGTGAGCGGGGTGGCTGCTCAGCCTCTGATCCCAGCACCCTGGGAGGCTGAGTAGGAGAACAAAGGGGTCCTGTCAGCTGGGTCCCCTGCAGGCTGCGGCCCTGTGCGCCCCCAGGCTGACGGGATCCATTCGTTCTCCTGCTCAGCCCTCTCAGACTGTTAGCTCGTGCACCTCCCATTTGCCCTCTCTTGCCCTGCTTCTCAAAGCCAGAGGAGTGAGTAAACCTTCCGAGAGAGGGTCGCTGCGGAGAACAGAGCAAGGCGGCGAGCCGCAAAGGGGATATTCTGAAAACCGGGCCACCATGCGCCTTGGTTACCCTGATTACACAGGGCCCGCTCCAGGACATCTGTTCACATTCTCGCAGGTGTTAAGGTTACTCTGCGGACAAGCAGATACGGTGCGCGTCTTGCCCCTGTCAGTGCTGGTCATGAGGTGGCACTTCTCTACCCAGCTCTCCCAGCACCTATGCTTTGGCCGGGAGGATCTGCCCTGCTAAGGCACCTAATGGTGCAGGGGTGAGGGGATATTGGATGTGGCCTGTAAGGCCCCTGGGGGCAGATCTGACATCGTCCAGACTGTCCAGCCATAGCTTGGCTCTTTGGGCTATCGGGAGATGACAGGGCAGGTCCTGGGGGAGTTGGACCAGGCCTGGAGGTGGCAGATCTATCATTCACACCAGTGACCTCAGCTCAGCCCTTTAGCTGCTGTAGGGCAGGGCATTGTGCCCAGGAAAAGAGCCAAAGCCTGCCAGCTATCTGTTTGTAAATAAAGTTTTATTGAAACCCAGTGGGCCCACCCTTCTTGCACTGCCTGGGCAGCTTGGTGGGCCTGGGCTGTTTGCTGTCTGACCCTGGGCAGGAGCAGAGCACGCTCTCAGGCCACCCTTGGGGTCCAGCAACGCCCCACCATCTCAGGCTTTCTTTACACAGAACCCTGCTTTTCTCATCATGGTTTTGTGTTTTTTTGTTTGTTTTTTGTTTTTGGTACCGGGAATTGAACTCAGGATCTTGCGCTTGCCAGGCAGGCGCTGTGCTGCTGAGCTATATCCCTGGCCCTCTCATTATGTTTAATTCTAGGTTTTTACGCATTTGTTTTGAGGTGAATGCATCTTCGTTCATTGTTTTCTAAAAGGTTGGTGTTTGAGAAAGTAGGGTGTGTGGGTGTGTGTATTTGGTCTGAGTTTTATGATACTCATCAATTGTTAAATTTTTACATTTTGAAAAAGAAATTTTTCAAGCTACCAAGAGAGTTGCTAGATTAGTACCAATAACTCCTATAGTTCTCTGCTCAGATTTGTCTTTTTTCTGTCTCTTTGAGACAGGGTCTCAAAAAAAAAAAGAAAAGAAAAGAAAAAAAAAGAGACAGGGTCTCACTATGCAGTGCAGGCTGGCCTCGAGCTCGCTTTGTAGACCAGGCTGGTCTCAAACTCAGTAATTCTCCTGCCTCTACCTCCTGAGTGCTGGGATTACAGGCAAGCGCCACCACGCCTGGCTTACGTTTGTCCATTTTTAACACATCGCCACACTGATGGAAGCATTTCCTACTTGTGCGTTCTTTGTGAAGGAATTGTGTGTATCACCCCCTTTTTCCTTAATATTGCTGCATATATTTTGTCATTACTGTAAATGTTTTCTGTATAACCTGGCTTGTTATTAATTTAGGGAAATTTAAATTGGTAGGATACTGTTACCTGACGTACATGCTAAATACCAGTTCTCTCCCTTGTCCCAAGAGCATCCTGTAGGGCTATTATCCAGACAGAGAGCCCAGCCAGGGATGCATGTTGTCCTGACTGTCTGGTCTCCTTGACCTGGAGCAGTTATCAGCCTTTCTTTGTCTTTGTTGGCCTTGGCTGTCTTAAAGAAAACAGGCTAACTATTTTATAGCGTGTCTCTCGATTTAGGCTTGTTTGATTTAATAAAATTCTGGTTAGGTTCAGGTGAAATATCTTCACGGGGAGAAGACTCCCCGAGGGTCTCTCCCATGACACAATTGCAGGGCCTGACTTGATGTGTTGCCTGCCTTCCTCACCGTCACTGTGCCTCCTTGTGTAATTAATAAGAAGTTGGCTACTCAGCACTAGGGTAAGACGCTTCCGATCTGTGTAGTCTGCATTTACCTTTCCTAGCAACAGTGTTTCAGTCAGGGGCTCCCGTTTCCTGGGTCATAACCTTTACAAACATTACTTGGTCTCCTTTTTACTTTTTTGCATCTCAGCCCTTTTTGTTGTCTTGCTGAATTGTTAGCACCTCCAAGTAACAGTGAATAAAGACCAGGACAAGGGCCTCCTTTCCTGCTGTTAGCCACAGAAGGCATGGGTGTGGGGGGGGGTGTATCAGAGGGAATTTAGCTTTGACTACTTAAAGGCCTCTTCCTAGGCAAGCGTGATGGTGCGTCCCTGTGGCCTAGCCTCTCCCGGGCTGAAGAGGATGGTTTGAGCCCTGGAGTTGGAGAACAGCCTGGGCACAAGTGTGATGCCATGGGGGGACATTAGGTTGTCTTTGGTGTCTGGTGGCATCTGGCAGGCCTGTGAGCATTGTGGTGGCTACAGTTACACTTGCCCGATGCACTCCTCAGTGTTATGGCCATGCTTTCTTGTTTTGCTGTAGCCCCAACACACACGAGCATGCTGGCACATAGTTGGGTCTTTGTCAGTACTTGTTGGCAGAATGAATAAACAAATAAGAGAGCTCTGACTGCAGAAATAAGCTGGGAAGTGATGGGAGGTTAATTTGCTTAGCTTTTAAAAGATCTGGCTTAGGTTAGCCGGGCGCCCTTGGCAAGAGGCCTGACCTCTGAGGTATTGCCGAGGGAGTTAGGAGTTAGAAATAGGTTAGTACTCACCTCAGTGCACTGAGGGGTACTGAGGGCTTAGGGAGTGTGTCCTGTAACCCCACCCTGCACCCACTGCGTCTCTGTCGCCACCGTCGTTGCTGTCACTGTGGCATCCGTGGGGCTGAGGGCCGGCGTCCATTCCAGGAGGCCTTTGTGTGGGTCTCAAGGCCTGTTCCAGGGGATGGGACATGTCACCTTGCTCAGGAGCGGATCACAGGGAAGGGTCCCCCCAAGCCCAGCCAGCCTAGGCTGCTGGTCAGCTGAGAGGGGCTGGAGGTCTGGTCACATTCCTGCTCCCCACCAGCTCTGAAGCTTGTGTGATCAGGGCGGAATCACTGGGGTTTGCTTCCTCCCACTTTCCTGAGCTGTTTGCCCAGAAAATGGGAGTTCAGAGTACAGGGGACTTGAAAAGGCAAACTCAGGTTTCCCCAGAACTCACTGGAGTGAGCTGGGAGGCAGAAAGCAGGTCAGGAGCTCCAGCCAGCATACTACAGCCAGCACCTTCCCTGAGGGGCCATTTAATAACACAGAGTGTGTAAACATCGTATTGTCTTCCCAGTGTGAGAAGCCGAAAGAGTAAATAAGGTCTAAAACGTACAGTAGCTATTGTGAAATGGGAAGAAACTGTTCAAAAGGAAAGAAACTGGGATGGGGTGTGGAGAAAAGAAGGAATGGGAAAGCAAGAAGAAAAAATGTACATGTATAAAAGATGGCATAGTTATGCTGCTGCTTTCTCTTGGTTCATTGGGGAGAAGAGTTGGTGTTAATATTGTTTGGATAATTAAATGTCGATGTCTTGTACTCTGAGTAACTAATTTAAAGATAACAATACACAATGTTACCCTCCTATCATCTTGTTTTGAAATTTTGGTTTTTTTCTCTCTTTAAAAGAAAACCACAGAGATGCGAAGGATAATTGAACAAGCATTGTGTACCCACCCAGCATGGATGCTGTGGTGCTTGTTTCCAGTTTGTCACCATTTTTTAAGCCCTGCCACCCCTTTCTGCCCCGGGCATTGAACCTAGGACCTTCACTCTGAGCTGCATCCCCGGCCCTTTTCTTATTTTGGGGCAGGGTCTCACTAACTTCCCATCCTCCTGCTCTAGCCCCCCGAGTATCTGGGATTACAAGTGTGTGCTACCACGCCCGGCTTCAAACCCTTTTTTAAAGTCAAAGAAACTGCACACAGTAGGGGTCTCTGGCTTCTTTCTGTTGTCCACTTCCTCTCCGGTGGCAGGGGGTGTTGGCTTCTGGTCCTGTATCATACTTTACACAGGGATGTCTAGGCATGATATGTTGTTTAGTTCTGGTGGGATTTTAATTTATATGAGTAGTGTCGTGCAGTCTTTGTCACTGTACTGTGTACATTTCCTTCTTGTCTGGAGAGATTGCTCCCTGGTGCGCTGTCAGGCTGAGTAGCTGTGTCCTCACAGCAGACTGTGCGCTTCAGCACGGCTCACCTTCCCAAGCTCGGAGGGTGGCTTTCTGTTCCTGGTGGCCACCCCCTCCCCCTGGGGTCAGATCCCATGCCACCTAGTCAGTCCTGTCTGGCCCATCAGGCAGGGCTTGGGTCCCTTGCCCCTGTGCCAGGACCTCTCCTAGCGCATACTCCTGAGCTCAGCCTGCTGGGCACCTTGGGGCTGGGCTGCACAGAGTATTTCTGGGGAGTGGAACTGCTGGGATCTCGACCACCAGCAGGAGCTGGTGACAAGAGGAGCCACGGACCCCAGTCAGGGTGGAATGATCAGAGGGTACAGCGAGGGGCCTCAGCAGCCTGCTGGAGGGAGGGGAGAGGAGAGCAGGGAGTCTACCTGGGCCCCTGGAGGTCCTGCAGGCACGGAGCTCAGGGGGGCTGCGGCAGCGGACAAGACTCCTGACTGCACCTGCCAGACCTGAAAGGTACCTGGGAGATCTGGTGGGTTAGCAACATGCTGGCTAAGTGAAGTCAGTGGCTGTGAAGCCGTGAGGGGAACCTGCATCTGCAGGACCAGTGGCTTCCACACAGGATCAGGAGGCAGAGTCCTGAGCTCCTCGGCTTCCATGGGTGTCCCTGGGAGCTGGACCCACCATGCTGAGGTAGGAAGGAGCACAGGATTCCAGGTGCCTGGGAGATGTAAGTGGGTTTGATTCATCTTAGACTTGGGAACAGAACAGAACCGGGAATTGTTTTCATTGTCTGTGGCAAAACCAAAAGCTTGAATATTGAAAACAGACCATGTTGGGAAAGCCCCAGGCAGGGAGGAGGGGGTGATGTCCCATGAATTTAGGATGCTATGTAAACTGAACGGACATCCCTCCAGAGCTCAGAGAGCATTTCAGCCACAGTGCTTGGAACTTGGGGACCATATAAAAATGGAAATGGAGTCTCCGCCTGCTTGGAGCTTCACGGGGTGCCAGAACAAGGGTTTCACTGGGCACATCACAGTATTTGGTACACGAGGAACATGGTCCCCATCAGTGTACCTGCAGGAAAAGCCTGTGTGTGCTCCTGCACCTGGAAAGTTACTGACCTGCTTCATAAAATCCTGCATGCCCTGGCCAGCTTCAGGCTCTGTAGATAGCAGGACCTGGAGCCTCTTGCAGGCAGGATCCCTGAGCCGGTGTCTTTCAGAAACTGAGAGGCCGAGAAGCAGGCAGCTGGGGGTGCTGTGTGGCTCCCTGCTCCTCCGTCAGTGGGCGCTGCCTGTGTGTGGAGTCTGCCAAGGGCTTTCCCGGCTCAGTCATCGCTGAGCGTGGCCTGTGTGCCTCCAGCGGGGCAGGGAAAGGCAGAGCCAGCCCTGCCCTGGCTGAACGGCAACAAGGTTTGTGCCATCAGTAACAGAATCAGACAAGGAGTCCCTACTAAGAAAGTGTCACTGTGCCAGGGCTGACCTTGGCCTTGCAGAAATGGCAGGTGGCCACCATCTTCTAAGAGACAGACAGACTGGAACCTGGATCTGTCTGACAAGAGGGTGTGCAGAAGCTATGGGGTTCTGTGGGCTGCAGCTGCTGACCCTGGCATTGTCAGCCTCATAGGTCAGGGGCGCTTAGCTGGATACAGTAGTGCACGCCTGTAATCCCAGCACTCCTGGAGGCTGAGGCAGGAGGACTGTGAGTTCCAACCCAGCCCGAGCAGCGTAGTGACTTAGCAAACCCTGTCTCAAAGAATAAACAGGGCTGTGAATGTGCTCAGTTGAAAGGCCTTGGGTTCAATCCCCAGTGCTGCCAAAAATCAAACAAACAAAAGAAGGAAGGGTGGGCCCTTGTCAGGGTCTCTGAGGGTGAAGGACAAGACGAAGGAGGGGGAGGATAGAGCTGGGCCTGGGGCGCCTGCAGGTGTGGGACCCAGCATGGGGGCTACTCTGTTGAGTGCACCCTCCCTGAGGCACAGGGCGCTGTCCACGTGGCCACTGTTCACCGGGAGGCCACCCCCAGCGTTGCAGCCCTCTTACTCCTTGAAGTGCAATGGGGAAAGCTGTCAGCGGCAGCTGTCCCTTCCTCTCTGTGGTGCTTTGGGCCTCCCTGGGGGGTTCTTGTGCTTAGCAAGGTGGAGGGAGGGGATCAGGCTAGCACATGCAACGCTTCTGAGACTGATTGCTTTGTTTTGGTTAAGTGCCATTGAGAGATCCGAGATGACTGTGTGTCGCTGGGCAGTTGAAGCAAGGTTGCCCCTGGTCAGGGGTTACTGTACCGCAGGAGATGGTGGGGGTGGCACAAGGACGGACAGGGTGACCAGGCAGAGGGGGAGCCTTTCCTGGGATCAGTGACAGTAGGCAGCCAGAACCTCGGGATGGCCTCTCTGTTTCTTGTTCATGGCCTCTGGCGACCCATCGTACCACCCACAGGAGAAACCATCTGTCCCAAATGGTCTTTTGTTATTGTTAGAAATATCCACAAAGTGTACCATTTCCTGGCCCACAGTTTAGGGGCACTGTGTGCAGACGTGGCCACAGTGAGCCCTGCCCCTCCCAGACTGGAACCCTGCATGGGGACTACCTTTGCTCCATGGCAGCCCAGGTTCCCAGCTGCGCTGGACCTTTCACAGCAGCCTGGCCTCCTAAGGCAAGGGGTCTTCCTCCCCCTGGGGGTATTAGCGACCTGTATCCCAGAGGGCGAAGCCTGTCAGGCTCCTTAAGCCTGACTCTGCTAGGTTTGCTGCTCTGGCCTCCTTTTGTCCCCTCCTGGGTTGAGGCTGTGCCTGGGCTTCCGGTCTGCCCCCACCATGCTTAAATACTGTGACAAAAGTCCCTCAGCTGATAACTGAATTTTCTTGTCCTTTCTGCTTAAACATGAAAGCCGCCACCCCCGGGTTCCTGCCTTTCCACACAGGAGACCCTGCGCATAGATAAGAGGTCGACCACCTGGCCAACCTGGGAGAAGTCAGGACCCCTCCCATTTTGTGAGGTCCCCTGGTGCAGTGGGCGCAGGCTGTCAGGGCAGAGTCTGGGATGGACTGTGCAGCACCGTGGGCACTGGTAAACCACGCGCTGCTGGCTCAGTTTTTATTTCAGAGAAAACTGTGCTGATGAATAGGCCATTGGGGATAAATTGGCGGGACTGAGGATGCGATTTACGTAACAATTAAACCAGTTTAGTGTATCCTGTAACATGCTGAAACCTGGCTTCTCCCTGAGCAATTATTCAGGGTTATTAATGTGTTTTATGACCCAGTTTCCCCAAATGGGTAATTTCTCCTTTGTACCATTAAAGTCTGTTCAGAGACAGGTATCTGAGGCAGCAGGAGGTGGCTGGAGAGCCAGCTGCAGGCTATGGAGTATGCTTCTTGCTGTCTCGATGTCCATTATTGAAGAGTAACATCTTGTTCTTTCTTGTAGCACTGGGGATTGAACCCAGGGCCTTCACCCTGAGCTGCATCCCTGGCCCTTTTTTATTTTTTATTTTCAGTGAGACAGGATTGTAATAAATTGCTGTTGCCCAAGCTGTGCTCCAATTTGGGATCCTCCTGCCTCAGCCTCCCAGAGTGGTAGGATTAGAAGCATGGACCACCTCACCTGGCTCTGTTCTGATTTATGTGCGTGGGACTGGGGCTTGCCACTGAATCTGTTTTTCACACGTTTCTGCGTTCTCTTCCCAGCCAGATCTGTGGGCTTTCCAGCAGTGAACGGAATGTGCCCTTGAAGGGCCAGGCTTAAACCAAATCAAAGGCTTTTTTCCAACTCTGTAATGATAGTAGGCTGCTCTGTTTTACTTAGGGTTTTATCTGGGCTGGTGTGGAGGTCTCTAAGGTGGGTCCCTGTGGCTTTGTAAATAGCTCTGGCCTTCTGCTCTGCTCCACCCTGATGTGGGACTTGAAGCCTTTCATCCAGTTTTCCCTGGCTGTGCTTGGGGGAATCAGCTGCAGGCAGGTTGGGCACTCCACTGGAGGAGGCGGTAGAGCTCCTACCCAAACCGTAAAGACCAGGAGATGCAGCCTGGAATCCTAGCACTCTGGGAGGCAGAAGCAGGAGGATCCCAAGTTCAAGTCCAGCCTGGGTAACTTAGCAATTTAGCAAGACCCTGTTAAAAAAAAAAAAAATCTCAGAAAAGAGGAGGGGTTGGGGGATTTAGCTCAGTTCTTGTGAAGGTGCTGGATTCAATTTGGTGCTGCCCAAAAAGCAGGGGGTGATTACTGTAACTTGACCTTGCCTTATCAAAACTCAAGTTTGTGTGTTCATTGTGAATTTTACAAGTAGAATGGCTCAAAGATAACCACGGTTGATACTCTGGTGTAATGAAATATAGCACTCTGTCCTCAAGGTATAAATTACTTGACCTGGAAAGGAGTTCCTCCAACAATTCAGCTGGTGCTGTCCTTGGGTCCCCAGCCCATTGGTGACAGTGTTCTTGCTGCTTCTCCTTTGGGGAGTGACTGACAGGGGGCAGGGAGGGGCAGTGGAACGGTGGGGAGAGGGTGATCCACTGCTGGAAACCCCGCCTCCTTGTCCCTTCCTGCCCCATCACCTAGAAAGCCCCAACCTGCCTGTCACAGGCACAGCCTAGAGCCCCTCCTATTTTGCCAGGTCTCCCCTGTGGATCAGCCTGTGCAGCTCCTGGCCAGCCCTGTCTTCTTTGAGGAATTGTCTTTGTTTCTGTCCTCAGTCTATTCGGGGCCTGACACTTCAGTGCTTCCTGTGTGTGGGTCACCGGAAGGCTCACAGTGGACAGCAGGTCCCTCTGGCTGTCGCCAGGCTGGGCCATGACCTAGTGCAGGCAGACTCTCCCCGGGCATGTGGGCTTTCTCTGCAGGCTCCTGCAGGCTGCAAGAGCCAGGTCAGAATTGTGAACACTTGTTGCCTCGATACATTGTAATTTACCGATTGAAAAAATCAGATTGCCCAGTATGCCATGGGTTTGAACTTGTATACAATGAAACCCCACAGTGCACTTTTTTTTCTTTTAATTATATTGCCAAACAACAAATGGCTAAGAAAATTACATTTCTCTTTTTCCATGTATGAGGAGTCAGAAGTTTGGAGCTTAGGTGGAGTCTGTCCTTGGCTGTCCCTATGACTTTTGGACAATCAGCTTTTCTCCCCTCAACCTCCGTTTCCTCATCTGAGAACCTTGCAGATGGCTGAAAGTGCCCAGAACAAGTTCTCTTCCTGGGATCCACAGCTTCACTGTCTGCTGGCTTTGTGAGGACCCAAACGCCAGCAAGGAGCGGGACTGTGTCTCTGGCACATAGGTGGGGGGTTAAATCCCATGGCTGCTCTGCAGTTCCTTGAAAACATCACGGCATTAGTCCGTGTTTCCATAGGCACTTGAGTTCGGAGTGAGAATACGGGGGAAGGGAGGCCTGGGTGTGCTGGAGTCCAGCCTGAGCATCTTAGTTATCTTGAGACCTTATCTGAAGGTGGTGGTGGCGGCAGAGCTAAAGGGGCCATTTTGGGTCTCTCTATTCTCTGCCATCAAGGAGCAAACGTTCCAAGGGGCAATGAGCTGATGTGCTCACATCCCCTACTTCCTTAGGGAGGATGCCAGTAGCTCATGAGATTGGGCTGCCGACCTCTGGCTCCTGAATTCCTTACTGTGGTCTGGAAAATGGTTGTGGCTCTGTGGATTTCAGTGTGATCAGGGTGGGGCACTTGATCTGTTCATGCTTCTGAGTGAGTTCAGGTCCATTTATGATTAAACATGGTGCAAGTACTCAAGATTATTCACACAGCAGGGTCTATGCAGATCAAATGCCTAGGAGTGGAGGGGTGGTGGTGAATGTTTCTGTCTATTCTGATAGTTTGCGGCAGAAAAATATTGTATTATTATTTTTTTTTTTTTTTGAGATGTAGTGTCCCTGTGTAGTCCAGGATGGCCTACTTGCTGTCACCCTCCTGCTTCAGCCTCCTGAGTGCCGGGATTACAGGCATGTGCCACCATGCCCAGTATAAAATGTTTAATTTTAAATGCACTCCCACCTGTGTGACCTCTGGCAAACTTAAGACACTTGTTCTTAAAGTATGGGCAGAGCCAGGTGTGGTGGTACATGCCTGTAATCCTACACCTTTGGGAGGCTGAGCCGTGCAATCTGAGCATAGCCTGGGTAGTTCATTGAGATCATGTCTCAAGAAAGGGGCTGAGGATGTAGAGCAATGCCAAGTCTTGGGCTCAATCCCTAGTCCCCCCAAAATATCTCTATATCGTACAGGAAGAGACTGCTGGCCAGAGTTCCTGAGGGGCACAGCCACTCCATGGTCCTTTGGTGTAAACTTCATATCTAGAACTCATAGCAAGTAGCTCTGGTTCAAGTGATTTATCCAGGTGAGTGACTTTGTAGCCTAAAACACAGTTCTCTTCTTGCTACTCATTTGCCAGTTGTATCATGAGTAAATTGGTTGACAAAGTTTGTAACTATTGGCCGACCATTGTATAATACTAGAGAGCAAGCAGTTCATGTAATTATTTCAGTGCTGTGGAGTGCCGTCCTCCAGCTTGGGGTAGCAGAGGAGGAATTAGGGCTGCTGCCTCGTCTCCTTCTGGGATAGCCATGAGACACCAGCTCCCCAGAGAGGGGACCGCATGGCCACTGACCTTCCTCCTGGCTCCTGCTCACCTGTGAGGCTGTCCTCCCTGTTTTGGAGCAGGGAGAGGAAGTAGCTGTGTGACCTGTGTGAGACATTGCAGGGGTGGCAGGCCTTGTCCCTAGATGTCCCGCAGGCCTCACGCAGTCGTAGGTGGAGCTATCTCAGAGGTGGCAGGGTCTAGTGTGACTGGTTTGTGGTGTGGTGCTGGGATGAGGGGTGCTGGGTGGGTGGTACTGAAGCAGCCCCCTGACTGGTTTGCCACCACCCTGATCCTGGTAGCCTGGCTGCACTGTATGGGGCAGAGAGACCTGTCTTCTCTCCCGTGTTTGCTTTGCTGTCCTCTGACAAGCTACCTTGCCTTGGAGCCCGCCACTATGGGCTGAAACCTCCACAAACTGTGAGTGAAATAAACCCTTCCCTCTTTCCCTTTGAGTGTTGGGTATTTTGCCTCAGCAGCGAGAGAAATGGAACTAAGGGGTGTGAGGACCATCTCTGCCTGCTGACATGGTGGCTTGGAGAGCAAAGGCCAAGGGCTAGAGGCAGAACCCAGCTGCTCCTGCCGTTCCCTCTACAGAACAGCTATGTTGCCTCAGTTTTGTTTTCACAAGGCAAGACTTAGCCATAGTGACCATTTGCTGAGCAGGTGAGGTCCCTGCAGTGCAAAACCCAGAGGTGTCTGGGAAGAACCCTGTCTCACTCTCCCTCCCAGGCAGTCAACTCCTGGCCCAGGAAGGTGTAAAACCCAGCTGTTTTTCAACCTTTGGTGCCATGACGAGCCCTGGTCCCAGGCCTGCAGGAGTGAGTGTGCTGGGGTACACACGGGGAATTGTGCTGGCACCATCACCTGTGTCTCCGTGTCCCTGGTGCAGGACAAAAGCCGCAGCAGGCACAGATTCTACAGAGGCATAGAGGGCGTCCTCTCTGCTCAGACCAGGCAGAATGCAAGCTGTGAGGGAAAGTATGGCAAATGTTTAGTCATTACAGTAAAAGACATATCGTGGTTAATCCTCCTCACTCTGCTCCCACGTACTCACCCGTTGTTCTTGCTGCTTCTGGAAGCAGTCATGGAAGTCTTTATGAGGTGTGATCAAAAGTACAGTAAATGCCACTGCCCAGCGCCGACAGAAAGGCAGGCTCAGAAAAACACGATGCTGCATCCTCAACCACCTTATTTCCCAAATCTGGCACTGTGTGAACTCTGGCTCTTCCTCAAAGTCAAAATGACCATGACAGTGAAATGTTTTGACTTGATTCAGGACATCGAGGCAGTGGCAATAATGCAGCTAAAGCCATGCAAGAAAGAAGAGTTGTGGGGCATAGTGGTGCCTGCCTGCAATCTCACCACTTGGAGGCTGAGGCAGGAGAATCACCATTACTTCAAGACTAGCCTGGGCTACGTAGTGAGTTCAAGACCAGCCTGAATTACCTGACTCAAAAAAAAAAAAAAAGAAAAAAGGAAAGCAGACTGGCAGAAGTACTTCAGAAAGTAACAAGGACAAAGGGTGAAATGTATCCAACGCTAGAGGGAGGATTTTCAGGATTCATGGCAATGTGTCTTACTCTGATACATTCTTTAAAAATGTAAGCATTCACCCTGCATTTCGACTAGGCCTAGGCCTTTCATGTGCAGAGTGAATGTGGCATGTGCAGTTCTTCCTTCCCAGGAGGGGCCACAGCTGATGGCTTTGGTTGCTGGCTGAGGACCTGTAGGAGCATCTGCACACCCCTTCCGAAAGCCGGGCCAGGCTGCGGCCTCACCCAGGTGCTGCAGAGGTGCGAAGCCTGGTACCATCTGCCGGCTGCTTCTGACCTGAGCAGAGTGAGCTTTGAGGGAAGGAAGATAGATGTGTTTTGAAATTCCCTGCAGTTGTGAAATTTGAAACGTTGCAAGGTCTCAACTGTCCCCTTTGCCCCTCATTGTGACCAGTCTGCTGGAATTGGATCTTGCCAGAACACATTATTAAGTGAAGCTGGTGTCACTGCCAAACCGTCACTGGGCTCTCTTGGGTCCTTTCACAGTGACTGTACCAGAGTGCCTATGTCAGTGGAGCATGGCTTGCACACACCTATAAATTACAGCATTCTGGGAGGCTGAGGCAGGGGGATGGTAAATTTGATTCCCTACTGGGCAACTTCGTGATTTAGCATGACCTTGTCTCAAAATAAAAAATAAGAAAAGGGTTGGAAATGTAGGTTAGTGTGAAGGCCCTGCATTCAGTCTCCAGTACCAGAGGAAAAAAAAGGTGTCTGTGATTGGCTTTTTGAATTGTAGGAGGTATAGGAGACAGTATAAGCAAACAGCCAGCATTGGCCACAAGTAGGAGTGACCAGGCTTCACTGTCAGCCCCCATACCTGACATTGTAGCTCAAGGGCCAGAAACAGGATGGGGTGCATCTCTGCAGAGCAGTTAGAAAGGGCTCTGCAGAGCAGGAAGCCCTATGGGCTGACTGTGCGCAGCGCTCTGGCAGAGCCTGGGAGCATTGCAGCACAGGGCTGTGCCAGGAAGGCCCAGATGCCAGGGCCCCATCCTGTCTGTCTCTTCCAAGGGGACAAGAGGAGGAAGGGGTAGCATCTCCATGAGACCCCACTGTGTGTCCACTGGGAGAAGGGACACTGTGTGAACAGGGCTGGGGCCTGGGGCTGCTGCTTGGGCACATGGGGCAAGTGCCCACTGGCTTTGGAGAGGAACCAGGGTCCTCGCCATGGTGACCAGGCACTGGCCTCACAAGGAGCAAACCAGATGTGACGAATTCTTGTTTTATGACTATTTAAAGCTGATTTCTTTTTCTTTTGTTTTCTTTTCTTTTTTTTTTTTTTTTTTTTTTTTTTTTTTTTTTTTTTTTTTTTTTTTTTTTTTTTTTTTTTTTTTTTTTTTTTTTTTTTTTTTTTTTTTTTTTTTTTTTTTTTTTTTTTTTTTTTTTTTTTTTTGCCTTTCTTGAGACAGGGCCTGACTATGCAGTTCAGGTTGGCCTTGTGCTCACTTTGTAGCTGGTCTCTAACTCACAACGATCCTCCTGCCTCAGCTTCCCGAGTGCTGGGATTACAGGCCTGTGCCACCACGCCTGGCCTGAAGCTGATTTCTTTGTTTTTTTGGTTTTTTTTGTTTGTTTGTTTTTTTGGCAGTACTGGGGATTGAACTCAGGACCCTGAGATTGCTAGGCAGGCGCTTATTCCACTGAGCTATATCCCCAGCTCCAAACATTTTCTTTTTTTTTTTTTTTTTTTTTTTTGCGGTACTGGGGATTGAACTCAAGACCCTGCGCTTGCTAGGCAGACACTTATTGCACTGAGCTATATCCCCAGCTCCTGAAGCTGATTTCTTGATTTACCTTTTTCTTACAGAATTAAAACCAGCCATGGGTCTGTGCCTGGTATGGTGCAGCACCTGTCTGACGGGGGTGACTGTCGGGGCCCCGCGTCCACACCTGTCCGCAGGCATCACAGCCTCCTCTGGAAGGAGCTGCATGCACTGTGCGTTCTAACCACGTCCCTCCTGGCCTGGGTGTAGTTGTACGTGCGCTTGTCCCCGTTGCATGTAGAAGTGAGTTTGTACGGCGGTGTTGGCCACGCCTGTGGGCAGTGCTTGGTCTTGTGGGGCTGAGGCCGTCGTGTCTGACAATCCGTTCTCCCAGAGGGCAGCAGGGGAGGCAGTGAGCCTCCTGACAGGTGCCCATGGGTGCTGCTGCTCCGCGTGTTCCCTCCTCCCAGGCAACACTTGAGTTCTGAGACAAGAACGCGGCGGCTCCCGCTCCCTCAGCCCAGCCCACCGTGGCGCTGTCGTCACAGTGCTCTTGTTTCCCGGCATGGCAGGTTTGCTTTGTACGCAGGGCAGGGCGTGGAACCCAGGCCCTCGGGCGGGCTAGGCAAGTCCTCCGCCCCTTGTCTCCATAGCTCCGCTGCTGTGTCTCCAGAGCTACAGTGTCTTACCGTGTTGCCCAAGTTGGGCTCAAACTTGTGATGCTCCTGCCTCAGCTTCCGGAGTGTGTGGGATTATAAGTGTGCATCACCACATTCAGCTTCAGGGACACGTTTTATTGTGAGCTAGTTAGATTCACAGGAAGTTGCGAATGTGCTTCAGAGAGCTGCCTGTCTGTGTCAGCCGCTTTTCTCCTGGACCTGGAAAGATGAGCTTGAGCTGTGTGCAGCGCTCTGTTGGCTGCTTAAGTGTGGGCCTGGGTGTGGCCGCCTCAGCCAGGGCACAGAGCCACCCACTGCGAAGGGGCCACAATCACCCCAGCCCTGTCCTAACGCTGGTCGCTCACAGCCTGTGGTACTGAGGATGTCATCCATAGTGGGTGCTGTGGGCAGAGTCACAGGACCTGCGAAGTACAGCCCAGCCCGACCCACTGCCGCGGCTGGGTTGGGAGCAGCGCTTCCTCTCCATGCCTAGGGACCCCAGTAGGATGCCGGTGGGCAGGCAGCGTCTCACCTGTTGGACTTCACAGCTTCAGTTCTGATGAGTCACATGCCAAGCCGCTATGAACAGCCCCATGCAGTCCCTGAGCACACCCAGGCCTCACTTCCCCAGGTTAAAGGCCCCAGTGTGCCTCTTCCCAGTCAGCGCCTCAGCATACATTTCGTTTTTGAAGGAACTGCAGAGTGGCCATGGGATTTAACGCCCCCACCAATCTGCCAGAGACACAGTCCCGCTCCTTGCTGGCGTTTGGTATTGTGACTGTTGTCTCAGCCATTCTGTCACCCACCAAGGGGCTTGCAGGTGGGACACAGTCTCACAGTGCTCGCAAGGGCAGTGCGCAGAGGAGGGAGCGCTCAGAGGGCGCCCTTGGCCTCCGTCTTCGAGGTGACCATACCTGGCAGGTAACAGTTGCTTCCTTCCAGAGGACAGGCCCTCACTACCAGTAACATGGGCTGGCCCTGTGGTGACACAGTGGCCTGTCTAGCAGCCTCTCTTCGGCCTGACTTCTGCTCTGACTACTGCACCATGCTTGACAACACAAGGCCTAGGGTTTGAAGTTGCCAGAATCTAGAACACAAGCAGAGACATCTTATTCCCGCTGTTTCCCTCTCTTCTCCCTCTGTGGTTTGACTGCCGCTGTGTCCCAAAGTCTTCTCTTTACCCTCTCTGACTTATAGGGAACGATGACCTCCTGCCGTCCTTGTGATCATCTCAGACACATGTGGTTACCTCCTTCAAGGGGACGTTTGGTTGGACAGTAGACATAGTGTGGATGTGTAGCCTGGTACCTGAGTGTATGTAGCAGATATTAGTAATTAGTGGATATTAGTATTAGCAGGCATTAGAATTTTTAAACTTATTATCATATTAGAAATATCATGTTAATGAAATTTAGGCAACAGACAACTTTGCAAATTGCTCTGCAGTGCAGTGCTTCCAGGTTCATGCTGAGTGCTGAGGGCTGAGTGTCTGTGCTGAGCGTTGAGCCTGGTGGTGCCTGAGGCCCCACCCGACTGCCTCACCACAGCGGTGCTCCCTGGACAGGCTGCTGAGTAGTGAGCTCATCACTGCGTTCCGAGGACTCCAGGTGCCACCACTGAGCACCTGGGAAGGCACTGGGTCTCGCCCTTGCCTGCCAAATGGGGTGCAGTTGTCTGGTGGATTGACTCTGCTACACACAGTGCTAACCCCAGTTAGGATACTCTGTTTCTCTGCTCGTTGGAAGTTGAGGGCATAAGTTTTTGTTTTTCTTTTTTGGGTGGTACCAGGAATTGAACTCAGGACCTTGCACTTGCCAGGCAGGGGCTGCACCACTGAGCTGTATTCCTGGCCCCTTGTTTTTGTTTTTGTTTTCCAAACTGTAAAGCTTAGGAGCTGCATTTACATGGTGATTTTACCCACCACTGGTTTATTTTAAATCTGATAAATCTCCATTAAAGGGTAAGACTGTCCCTGTGAGGGGCAGCTTTTCCCCCCTCTACCTTCCCATATTTCCACCCCTTTGTTAGGGAGCACTGGGTCCTGGTCCAGGTCCCCACAAGGGTCTTTCTTCCTCCCAGCCTCATGCTGAGTTGAGGGGGTCACTTCTTGCAAGAGACAGGCTGGGCCTTTTCCCAGGGCAGCTGGGCTGCCAGGTATGCTTGTTGGCACCTGGCGATGGATCTGTTACGGGTCTCAGAGGTCCTGCATATGGCCCAGAACCACCTCCGAGTGAAGAATCTGCCCAATCCCAGTTGCCTGGGTCCGCCGGCCTCTGAGTGAACCTTCTGAAGTTACCGCAGGCCCCCTGGGTAAAGTTGTTGGAGTGTCTCTTGCACCCTATAGCTGGACTCAGCAGCACACACTCTGGGAGATTTGTCCCGAGAGGGCGGTAGAACGGAGTCCAAGGGTTGTGCCCTAGGGCACCTGCTTCTGTGATCCTGAGACTGTCCCCCTCTGCAACAGGACTGTCCTGTTCTTCAGCAGGGGCTGACTTCGGTTTTGTTGGCGTCTTGGTCTTGCACGTCTGGCTGCCCAGCCAGGAACGGTCCTCAGGTGTGTAACTGTTGCCTTCGGGTGGCTCTCCACCCTGTAGGCACCTCTCAGTGACCTTCTGTGAGCACCCTCCAGAGGTGACTGGTGTTTGTGGCCCTGCTGTGCTGCTCCTCAGCCCTGTGACAGGCACCCACAGCCAATAGCCACCTTGGCTCATTTGAGGGGTGTGCTGGCAGGACATATTAAATATTTAATAGAAGATACATTGGGTTAAAAACCATCTAGGATTGTCATAGTTCTTTGGGGATTTTATATGTAAAAGCATCACGCAAAGCCATTTCCTGGAGTCTTACTTTTCCATAATGTCCCACGATGGCAGGGCCTCTGGCACCTAAATATCCCCATCCTCAACTTGAAACCACTGGGGAAGAAGCTTCCCGGCAAAGCCCCCCAGCTACATGTGGGGCCCTGCAGGTGCTCTGACTGCAGGCTATGTACTGGGAGTCTTGCAGGTCCATCCCCTCTTGTCTGGCCTGTGGCCCCTGAAGCTGGGCCCTGTGTAGCACTGGGCCAGGTTGATGCTTCCCTGAGGACAGAAGCCATGCAACGGCTGGGATAGCTGGGCACAGTGACACATGCGTGTAGTCCCAGCACTCTGAGAGGATGAGGCAGAAGGATCCACATTTGAGCTGAGCCTGAGTAACTTGGTGATCTAATGAGACCCTGTCTCGAAATTTAAAAGCTGAAAAAGGCCTAGGGATGTAGTTCATTACAAAGGCCCCAGGGTTCAATCCTGATACTAAAAAGAAACCTTTCTCCAGTCAGGGCCTTACATGAATGAAAACATTACAAGTGCAGGTGTGAGTGGTGGACCCCAGGTGTGCTCAGGGGAGTCCTGGGTGTCCTGTGCCCTAGCTCCTCCCCCCATTCCTTTTGGCGGGACCTATCCCAGGACAGGATTTGGAAGAGTAGTTAGGAGTGCATTTCTTTCTTTCTTTTTTTTACTTTTTATGAGGCGCTGATTTTAAAATAGTTGTTAACGACCAATACCACGAAGGTGCTCAGTGTTAACCCTCACTGGGAAACTCCAGTGGGGAGGTGGCCCTGGGCACATCACCCACAGGTGTGCCCGCGTCCTTGTCTTAGAAAAATTATGGTGTTTTTCTGAATGCTTACTCCGCCTGCGCACATCACCTAGGATTGTGGGTTTTGACCTATAAAGCTCCGTGGAGGTGATCCCCAAGCCTCCCGTTCCAATGGTGAGGAGACCAGAGGCTGGGCTGGGGTCCCGTCCTCTCTCCTGGTGTAGTGGTCCCCGCGTACCCCACATCACCCCTGGAAGACGCAGGCCCGGAGAGCGGATGGTCCAGGGTGGAGACCCTGGGGCCCGTAGCCCTCTTCATCTTCGCATCCAGACCCTGTTCTTAGAACCCAGCCCGTCTGTGACCTTCAACATGGGCCAGAAGCCACATCCTCTTTCTAGCTGGCCTTGATGGGGCTCTTGTGTCAGGACCTCGTGTGAATACGGCCTTCCCTGCGCAGCCCAGAGCCCTGACCATGTGCTGGAGTGGGAGGAAAAGATGCGTGGCAGAGCGCCTAGAAACCGGCTCCTTGGTGCTGGCTTTACTGTCCTGTCCGACCCTGTTCTCACAGCGAGCGTGACGCATACCATCCCCTTTTCCTTCAGTACTGCCACTCACAAGCGGGCCTCACCTGGCCAGCCTGGGGACACCCAGCCCATTCTCACACAGCAGTGTGGATCTGTGGCTTGGAAAAGCTGCCAGGCATCCAGGATGACAACCTAGGGCTTCAGAGAGCGTCTTAGGGCCACCGGTGTTGGGCCTTTACGGCCAGAATACCAGGGGAAGAAAATCCCACCGGGTGCGGGGAGACCAAGGAGAACCAGAGTGCCCCTTTAGACTGGGCTTAGCAGCAGAGCTTGAAGCCTGCCTTAACCTGTTTCCGGTTTGCCCCAGGACACCCCCAGGTGAGGCCTAACACACACACTGCACTGCCACCAAAGCTTGCCACTTTTATTACTTTAGTACCACTTAGTATCACTTTATTATTATTTTAGTATCATTATTAGAATCAGAGACAAGTTTTGTTTAGAAACAAGTCCAAGAAGAGTTTTTATATTTTATTTCCACAATGAAAGCCAGTCAGATTTGCTTCAGTCTTGAAGCGTGTGTTTATGTGAAATTAAGTAAATGCTAGCAGTGAACTGCACTTTTTTTTTCACTAAATGGGAAATGGGTAAAAGAGCTTTGGGCTCTGCTCCATTTGTGTGCAGGAGACCATCATCTCCAGCTGGGACAGTCACTTGCGGGGATATCCAGACCCCTATATTGAGACTTGGTCTCAATAAGTCACTAAATTGCCCAGGCTGGGATCAAACCTTTGACTCTCCTGCCTCAGCCTCCTAGAATGCATTACCAGTTCATACCAGTTCACAGCAGTGTATCACATGTCCCAGCTTTGACTTTTTCTTAAGTCTTATTAAAAAAAAAAAAAATAACTGACTTGTAAGAGCAAAAGACTCTTGGAATGAATGGGGCATTTTGCTCACCTCTGAGTCTGTGCAAGGTTTGAGGTAGAGCTGCTGTCCACATTGCTGCAGACTGGAATGCAGCTAGGAGCAGACGAAGCTGCCCGCAGGTCCCAGCAGCTTTGCTATGAAGGCTGAACATGCCTCGAGCTCAGGGCTTTCTGAAGATCCTGAAGTGCATCGTGTGTCATCACTGGACTTACACACCCCTTACCTGCACCCTCTTCTGCTGCCTTCCACTCCAGCAGTGGGCGTGGGCAGCCTTTCATTTGTTTCATTTTTGTTTTGTTCTTTTCTTGGCATGCAGTTAGCCAGTTGTTGATATGTGATTTTACTATGTGGAAATGAGGTGGTGTGCAGCATAGGCTTGTTTCAGAGATGGAGCCTTGAACAGTGTTTGCCATCCTCTGAGCACCTCTTGCGGCCTTGTGTCAGACACCTCTGCAGCTGCGGGAGTGGGTCTTTTTGCACATGGCCAGGTCCAGTGGAAAAAGCCCAGAGTTAAATGGGAAACCAGTGTTAAGCTCTGGGTTCATGATTCTGCTCGCTAGGACTCCTTCCTACAAGTGTTTTCAGGTGGCATTGCTGACTTTGTCACGTAGCGTTTGCTTTCACTGTCTGGGTAGTGGGAGGGAATCTGTCTTTAGCATCTCTGCATAAATACTATGTTCATTCATTTAGTTTCCATGTACAGCGGTGGACATGGCCAGGCAGCTGCCCTGTGGACAGTAAGTGGCCATGCCTGTCCGGGAGCTGCGAGGGAGATGGACCACATTGTGTGTGGGGTATTTATACCTCGTCTGTGCCTTGCAGTCAGCACAGCTGCTGTCTTGGTGCGCCAAAGCTGTGTGGGAAGCATCCTAGAAGAGGCATGGAATGGGTCCAGCCCAGCCCCTGCATGAGCCACAGTGAGCTGAGGGTCTTGTCCCTCCAGCCCACGGTGAGTGGGAGCTGCCCCTCATGGAACCCTGTGAACTTCCCCCGCTTCCCCACACCTGAGCTTCTCTTCTCCGTCTGCAGGTGTACCTTCCGGTTCCCTAGCACGGCCATCAAGATCCAGTTCACATCCCTGTACCATAAAGAAGAGGCTCCAGCATCTCCCCTCCGGCCACTCTACCCCCAGATCTCCCCGCTGAAGATCCATATTCCGGAGCCGGATCTCCGGAGCCTGGTCAGCCCTATCCCCTCCCCGACTGGCACCATCAGGTAAGCAGCTGCCTGCTGAGCTGAAACCCTGGAGGATGCATCCTCTGTATGCAAACCTTCGTCATCTACTTCCCCACCTGGCCAGGCTGAAGTTTCAGATGCAGAGCCTGTTAACACAAGCATAGGAATCATACACACACATGCACACATGCACCTTAAAAACATTTTCAAGGAATATTTGAGATAGTTTTTATTTTTGAGATACTAGGGCTTGAACCCTAGGCCTTTGCACTAGGCTACATCCCTAGCCCCTTTTTAAAACTTTGAAATAAGGTATATGTAAGTTGCTAAGTTGCCCAGGCTGGGTTCAAGCTTATGATTTTCCTGCTTCAGCCTCCCAGAAGGATTATAGATGTGTGCCACCACTTTTGATCATCACAACCACTTTTAAATGAAATGGTCTTTTCTCTCGTGTGTGTGCCCATGTGTGTCCCTGAAGGTGGCCCCGAGAACTGCTCTGCTGCCACAGCAGGGTAGTGCCATCCTCCAGCCCCAAAGGTGAGTCCCTCCTGTGGCCCGCACACTGTATAGTCCCCGCAGGTGACGTCTCCCAGGCTTTGTGCCTGGAGTTATATCTTGGTTCACTTTTGTGTACTGCCACGGGAGTGGCCCCCATACCCACTTCAGCTGTGCTCAGTGTCGTAGTGGCTTTTGGTTTTCCTGCGTGCACCTGTGTGTGCATAGGAGAGACTGTGTTTGAGCTGTGAGGAGCTGGTTTCCTGTCACCAGAGACAGCAAGAGGTTGAGAGGTCAGGAGCAGCCTGGGAGATAGCCCAGCCAGGGTTCAAGTCAGGGCTGAGTGTGGCCCTTGCTGTGTGTGATTGGTTCTATCTTTTGTGGCCAGGCAGGGCAGTCTTAACCTGTCCGCAAAGCCACCACTAACCTCACAGTTCCCTGTGATGATCAGGGAATGAATAATTTGTGGAGCATCTGATACTGTGCTGGTCCTCTGCACAGCGCTGCTGCTAAATTAGTGACTTTTTCTTTCTTCCTTCCTTCTCTCCCTCCCTCTTTTCTCCTCTTTTCCTCCTTCCTTCTCTCTCTTCCTCCCTCCCTCCCTCTTTACTAGGAATTAAAACCAGGTCCTTTGCATTGAACTACATCCCAAGTCCTTTATTATTTTGAGACAAGATCTCACTAAATTGCTAGTCTGAGCTGAAACTTGAGTTCCTCCTGCCTCAGCCTTCTAGCGTGCTGGGGTTACAGGCATGTGCCATCATGCCCAACCCCTGCGTTATTTCTTAGTCTTCACAGCTTTATGAGAGTCTGGTTTTCTAAACCTCATTTCAGATCGCTGGAGTAGCCCTAGCCTAAATCCAAGCTCAGTGTGTGGTGGGGTATCTTCCAGACATCCGACGTGGATGTGATCCCAGCAGCTCCTACCCACCCCAGCTCAGTGTGGCAGTACCTGGTGATGCTCTTATGTTCACCTCTGCATGTGTAGGTCACACACAGCTAAAAAATGACATGAGACGCAAGAAGCCAGCCACTGTGGATGATAGTTTAACCCAGAAGGGGAAGACAGTCCGCTGTCTTCTGTCCGTGCAGACTCGGCCTCTGTGTTCATGGTAGCACCATCTGTAATATCTCCAAAGCAGAGATACTGGGGATGTGTGTCAGTTGATGACGGGTAAAAGTGTGGCCCATCCACAGGACACAGAAAGCTGCGAGAAACTCAATGCTGGTCCAGGTGGATGGGCCAGGAAAATGCAGTTCCCTTTAGAGGGGCCAACATGGAGGCCATGCAGTGTGTTACCCTTTTGGCAGCCCGGCCACAGACAGGAGGCAGGTTCAAGGCCAGGGACAGGAGGAGGAAGGTGGTGGCCGTTCATGTGTGCAGGATGGGGTTGAGAAGATGCTCTGGAGTCACAGAGCAGTGATGGTCACACCACTGAGTTGTACATGCCGTGGGTGAACGTGTTGTATGTGATGTGTATCTCAGTAAAGCCGAAAAGCCTCACATGTCCTTAAGGCTTCATCCAGCGTCCCCTCAAGCAGCTGCTGGAATGAAACGTCTCGAGCTGCCAGGAGCTGGGCTGCTGCTGCTTGTTTCTTCAGTGCGCTGGGCAGCAAAACCCTTCCCTGCCCAGTAGGAGCTGAGCCAGGCGCCACTGAAGGGCTGGGCTCTGGGCTGGGCCGCCACCTCCACCCTACCAGTGATCTGGACAGCCCAGAAGCGGGTTCAGAAAGGGAAGTGTTTGGGCCTCTGGGAAACAGGAATGTTCCCCAGCCATAGCCCAGAGGGAAACAGCCACTGGTGAAAGTATTGGAGCTGAGCTGTGGGGTGAAGGGTGCGTCTGTCAGGAGGGACTGGGCCGCAGATGCCCGAAGTCCTGCTTAGTGACCCCAGAGTCCAGGGTGCCGCTCTTCCTGCTGTAGCTGGGGGCTGGTTCCTGTGTCCCCGCATGGTGCTCACCGCCCAGTCCTTCTTTTGGAGGCTGCCCCACCTGGGGACTGGGTTCCTGGTCACCTGGTGAAAGTAGTGTCTTCGACTGGCTGTCTCTCGGCCCGGGCCTTTCGTGCAGTGTTATAGCAAAGGCCGTCTGTTGACATCCGTTTTTCTTAGGCCTGGGAATTCAACTGAGTGCTTAGAAACCTCACAGCCCTTGAGGTTTTGCTGGCCAAGGCACTTTTCAGTTTGAGTATCTTTGCAGGGTGGGGCGGACATGTTTACAAACATGCCCTGCCCTGCCCTTCCTCTGCCGGGGGAGGGGAGGCAGTCGGGAGGGCGCTGGGCCAGCTCTGCCACTTGCCTAATTTGGTGTGCCTTTGCCTCGCCTGTCCCCATTGGCCGCCGCATCCCGAGGCTGGGGGAGGTCCTGGTCAGCTCCTCCCTAGAGTGGCAGCTCCTCAGCTGGTCCTGGCATTGGCTGTCACCTGCTGGAACCTTCCCAGGAGCTGCAGCCCCAGCGCTGTGTCCCCTCCCCCCCGCCTTGGTTCCACTGTGCTGGCCGGGCAGCCTCTGGTTCCCAGGCTGAGGCACCCGCCTGTGGTTTTGTGTGTGTGTGTTTTCCGGTTTTTGCCTTGCTCCGAGTACTCCACCCACCAAATGAACGAGCTCTCTTTGAAACGCATTCTTTGGCCTTCACCAGCACTGTGACCTTTCTTTTCGTAAAGTGTCTTAGGAAAGAGTGAATCAGTTAATCATTTTCTAGGTCTAATAAAAACAGCCACCAGTCTAATCTGTGCTCTTCAGAGCTGGAGTTTAAAAAAAAAAAAAACCATTGGCATCATACAGAAGAGGCACCGCAGGGCAGGGGGAGGGGGACAGGACAGGGGTGGGGGCGGGTGTCTTGCCTATTTTCCCAGCATGGAGATCAGAAATGAATGAAAGTAGCTTGTGAAATTTGGCAAAGGTTAGCAGTACATTTACATAAAATAATACACCAAGTGGAGTCCAAGACCCCCTTTAACCATGACCCTTAAGCACAGCCTGCTTTATTTTGCTAGATGACTCAGCCCCGACTCAGCCCCTGTAGCTTTGTGTTGTTGGACATCTTCTGGGTTCTGAGGTTCCTAGGTCCACATTAGAAGTTCGTGGTCCCCTCTCCTTCCTTGGTTTCACTTTCCATGATTTTGGTGGCCAGCAATCAAGCAGACTCCATAAATGTTAAATGGAAAATTCCAGCAGTGAACAGTTCTCAGGCTCTAAACTGTACTCCATTCAGAACAGTGTGATGAAATCTCACTCCAGCGCCGGGCAGGAAACATCCCTTTGTCCTTCAGCTCCTCACCACGTGCTCTGCCCTCCCCAGCCCCAGTCGCTCGGTGGCTGGCTGGGCTATCAGACATGTAGCTGGACGCAGTGCTAGCATTTCCGGCGGCTCTCCTTCCACTTAACAGCACCCCAGAGCAGCAGATACCAGTGCTGGAGAGTTGGGCACCAAGAGAAGCAGCAGAGCACTGCCTCTAAGTGTAAAGGTGCAAGTGCACCATAGGTTTGCGTAGGAAAAGCGCAGCGGCTATAGGGTCAGTGCTAAGGGTTAGGCATCCACTGGGGAGCTCAGATCTGATCCCCAAGCGTGAGGGGACTCCCGTGCTCTTCTTTTTCATGCAAACTTTGGTGCTTTCCCCAGGGTGGCTTGTCCACGTTCTTAGCATGACTGCAAAACAAATATGTGCACAAGTTCAGTCACCCTAGCAAGGGAAGCAGGTCAGATCTTGCCAGTCTAGGAGCCTTGGACATTGTGGGATGGCGATCATTGACATTCCAACTTTGAGTTTCCACCCACACCTGCTGGCCTTGTCAGTTCTGGCTTACCTTGTCCACTTTCTTATGTGTATGTCTAATCTCATTTGTATGTCTAGTACTTGGGAAAGCTGAGGCAGGAGGATCTCATGTTCAAGCCTGCCCTGAGGAATTTAGCAACTTAGAAGACCTTGTCTCAACCTTGGAAGATAAAAGTCTACTATCACCCCCATGCTGAAAAGTGAGGGCCCTTTATGCTTCTTTTATTTTTCCCTGCTGCCTAAATCTGTTCCAGGCTATTTGGGCTCTAAAACATTGAGGGTATCATGTGCAACATGGCAGGGTCATCCCCAGTTCTCCTGCGACTGTGTCAGGAGCCCAAAGGCTCCTGTTTGCTCCGCTGTACCCGCATGGTGTCACCCAATCTGTGCGCTTCCTTTTGGGCGCATGCGTACCACGGCAGCCAAGCCTGGGTTCGCCCCTGGGGGAAAGGGAGCTGGCAGGGGCTAAACAAGCTGCGGAGGCTCCGGAGCAGCTCCTGCCCTGGAATCTGCAGGATTGTGGGCCCACACCCCAGTCCAAGCATCCACATGGGCCTTAAGTGTCACATGCTGACCGGCTCGCCAGTGTGCCTTTCTGGGACGAGATGCATTTCTGAGGCTTCTTCAGCTTTTAAAGTAGGTTCCTAGGATTTTATAGCATTGAAGTTGTCTCAAGGGAGCATAGACATTCTTAGACAAGGTTAAAAAGTTGCCTCTGAAAGTATTCTTTCCCTGTTCTTTTCTTTGTAGAAGTGCTGTGTATGCATTATAGAATTCAGATATTTCAGTGAAGATCCTCCAGAGGACACTGCTCAGATATAATCCCATGTCTTAACTCTGGCTTTGTCTTCTGGCCTTTGCCCGAATATTTCAGAGACACAGTCGTATGCAAGCGTGCTTTGGTGTCTTGGGTTTCCTGTTGGAAGTTAAGGATTTAGTGTTTCCTCCCTGCCTGTCATTCCTGTAAAATTACATCATTTTGATTCAATCAGTATCAGCATTTTCTGTATTGTAACCTCGTGGTAATGGTCATGCCCAGCCATTTCCTTCCTTATACTTTGGCCTGTTTTTTTTCCACTCCCCGGACTACCCCTTCCTCTTTCTGTTGGGTGGCCTCTCTGTTTCTCCTGCAGCGCCCCCTGCTCCAGCTGGGCGGGCATGAATCTCCAGAGGCTGTCCTGTCTCTGCAGCCTGCCCTTGGCACTCCTCCGGCAAAGGGCTTGTCTCCCTGCCGTCTGGGAGGCGAAGGGCGTCTCTCCTGACTCAAGTGGCTTCCTCTTCCCCGCTCTGCTTTTGTCTGCTTTTGTTCGGTGCTTCATGCACTTCCGAGGAAAGGGTACAGGAGAGGTACCCCCCAAAATCTTGCATGCCCAAAAATTATTGTTACACATTTTCATTCTCACCAAACAGATAGTTTTCTAGCTAGATCTACGTTGGACATTTCCCCACCCCCTCTTTAAAAATTTAAAGCCTTTTTCTGGCTTCAAAAGTTCCTGTCAAGAAATCGGACACTGTCTGGTTCCTGACACTTTCTCCCCAGCTCTCTAAAGGGCCCCTGATGTCCCTGCTGTGTGGCAGTGCTGCCATGTTGGGCCGGGAGGGTTTCCGTCCTCTGGGTGGAATGTGCAGTGGGACCTTACGCGGAGGGTCCTCCCAACAGCACTGGGCATCGTCTTCTGCCCGTGAGCTCTTCCCCTGCATCCTCACCCCTTCTCTGTGTCTGGGTGACCAGTGGCCTCCTAAGTGTCTTTGTGTTCCCCTGCCTCATCTTCCTTTCACCCCATGTCCCGCTTTATGGGGGACTCTCCTGTCCCTTCTGTCACACTCTTTGTTTTCTTCTATTACTTAATTTTATTTTTAATTTGAAAGAGCATTTTCTTCTCTGCTTGTGTGCTTTTAGTAGCACTCTTACTCCTCAGGGGTACATCGCCCCTCCCTCTTCGGGGATCCGAGCTGTGCGTTGTTTTGTTCCCTGGTGTGGTGGCCTTATCTGTGCCCCTCTGTTCCTTATTTGCTGTGCGGGGTCCCTGCCTGGCCCTGCTCTTTGCATGGCTGGTCATTGGGCATAAGAATGAAGCGGCTGGGGCTGGGAGCAGGCCCTGAGTGTCCTCCCCGAGCGAGATCCTGAGGGTGCTGTGGGGCTGCGTGGGGCACTGAGGACGCAGTCCCCCCTCGGCCTCCCTGGCCGTCCATGTGTATAGGATGTCACCTACCTGAGCTTCGGCTGTGCCTGTGTCCTCTGGAGTCTGCGTGGGGCCTGGCCATCTGGAGGGTGGAGGCCGTGGACCCTAGATGGCTACCCTGGCCCCATAGCTGGCTTCCGTTGGCTGTTTGTGGCAGGGCTGTTTGTGGCAGGTTTGTCTCCTCAGCCTGCTTTTCTGTCTAGAAGACTGAGGTGCTTCTGTTCCTGCTGCCCTGCCTGTCAACACCCCCGCCGTAGGAGGCCCCCGTGTGGCCTGGCACGTCTCAGCCAGGCCCTGAGGTGTGGCCCAAGTTGTGGGGTCCATTGTGGGGCTGTCCTGGCCAGAGCAGGACACTACAGGGACAGGCTGGGGGCAGGCCGGCCGCTGGGAGCTCCCCCACTCAGGCAGCTTTCCCAGTTTCCCACGCAGTGTAGAAGGGGATGCGGGAAATGGGACTGTGGGACATGGGAATGGCACTCTGTGCACTCTGTGCTTGGGAGAGGTAGGAGGCGGTCCCTGGCCTTGCCAAGAGCTAGTGCACACACTGTCTTCTAAGGACCTTCCCCAGATGCTGCAAGAGAGGTGTTGGTTTTTTTGTTGGGTTTAATTTGGTTTAGTTTGGTTTTTTTGAGACAAAGCCTCACTTTGTAGTTCAGGCTGGCTTTGTAGTTCAAGCTGACCTCTAACTTGGGTATCCTCCTGCCTTCAAACTGTAGGGATTTACAGGGATGACCACCAAACCTTGCAGTAAGAGTTTTGCAGTGGAGTAGTATTCCTGGTATTTGGCCTGCAGTCTGGGTTAGCTTTCACAGGTGGCCCAGAGGTAGGAGCCCCTGCTCTGGAGCTCAAGCACTCCTATCCCAGCGAGGCCTGGGGCATTTGGATTGGTCTTCACATGGTTCATTGGACATCCCCGAGCTTTCCAGAGTCTCTGGTCTCTCCTGTCCCACCGCCCCTGGAATGGAGCGAGGCATCAGGTGGCCCATGTCAGGCATGACCCTGGCCGCAGCTGCCCAAGGGATGGCTGGTGGGGGATTATTGAGAGAAGGGCTGCCCTGTGGGCCAGGAAAGCTGAGCGAGCATCATCTTGATCTGGTGCTGCCGGGAAACTCAGACCAAAAAGCAGCCAAAGGATTGCTCTGCCTTTTCCCAGAGTCTGCCAAGCCTGGTGTCTTATTTCCGCTCACTCATCCTATGCAGCAGGATGCCTCTGTCTGGGGTTTCCCTGCAGGACGCAGACTCTCATTCTCACCATCTGGTTTTCTTTTTTCTGCCTTTTAAAAAATTTTGTACTGGGGACTAAACCCAGAGCATTTCCCCAGAGCTGTATCTCCAGCCCTTTTCACTGTTTCTTTTGAGACAGAGTCTTTCTAAGTGTCTAAATTGTCCAGGCTGGGCTCCATCCAACTCGGGATCTTCTTGCTTCAACCTCCAAGAGAGCTGGACTGCAGGTTTGCACCTCCACACCTGGCACATTCTACTCAGTTTGCACTTGATTTTTTTACAAAGCACCTGTGGATGCAGGCACCGGGGGGGCCTTCCCACACCGCCCCACGGTCCTCCTGAAACAGCAGTACTCACAGAATGTACCACTGGCAGACACAGGATGGAAGCCCTCACCACCTCAATGTCTGTGTGCGAGGTGTCCAAGAGGAGGTCTCCCTGGCCAGCTCCCACTAGAGCTGGACATTCCCTGGTCTGTTGCAGGGAGGCTGTCTATGTGTACAGAGGATACCTTGGCCTTGTGGTCTGCAGCATGGCCCCGGGCCGCAGGGAAGCCTCTCTGAGCCCAAGCACCAGCCAAGGGCCCGGACCCATTGCAGGGCTGCAGTTCTAGGAGGTGCCCATATCACCTTCGCATTGCATTTCTCACACACCTCTGTGTCATAGCCAGTGGAAGTGGTTCCCATATGGATGTGTTTGAAAACCTGATTTTTGAGTGTGTGAGATGTTACAAGTGAGAGCTTCTGTCCCTCCCCTCCTGTATGTGTGGGTTGTATTTTAGGTTCAGAATCAGATTCAGAGATCTTATATTTTGCTCACATAACACACACTCACAGGTCACATCTAGTTGCTGATTAGAATATCTGTACATGACAGAAGCTTGAGCTGGGTCCTGAGAACAGAGGCTTCTGGAAGGAGCTGGAGGTATGGCCACCGCACACACATTGGAAAAAAGTTCTGCACATGCAAGATTTACCTGTCTCCAGCAAATTTGGAAATCAGGTAGAAAAGAGAAAAGAAGTTCTCAAATTAGAAGCCTAGCATGATGGTGTACTCCCATGTAATCTCCCAGGCTTAGGAGGCTGAGGCAGGAGGAGGGTCACAAGTTGAAGCCCAGCACGAGCAACTCAGAAAGATCCTATCTCAAAATAAAAAAGAGCAGCAGAAATAGCTTCGTGTGAAGGCCCTGGATTCAATTCCTGTACCATAAAAAACAAAAACAGAAACAACAACCATAAATTAGAGCACCAAGAATTCTGCTGGGCTTGAGCTGATTCATCCCTGAGAGGGCAGTGACCCACAGTGCCAGGATGACAGGCAGTGGCTGACGCTGGAGTTTCTCCCAGTGTCGGCCACAGGGTTTTCAGTTCAGTTCTGCTTTACAGTCGCCCCTTGCTGCATCCAGCCAGTGTTTCTTGAGCCCTGATTGTACAGGTGGCTGCTGCTGAGAGGGGAGACTGATCAGGACCCTCTGGGGTCCTGTCCGGGGCCTGAGGATGCAGTGTGCTGGGGAGGGCTGAAGCAGCATGAGACTGAGTCCCAGTGCACAAGGGAGGCATGGTGTGTGGGGCGGGCAATGAGGAGGAAGTGTCAGGAGCTCTGGAGCCCGGTATGGGGGAGCCACACCTCCCAGGGCCCTGGGCAGTCTGAGGGCGCACAGCAGAAGGACATCCATCTCAGGGCCAGGCCTGGGCCATCACAGGCCCTGGGTGGGGCTATGTGACACGTGAGGCAGGACCCACGTGGGCAGGGCGACCACGTGAGGGCTTTTGATCTTACCACCCACACCCACTTGCCATGTTCATTTGGTTTTCTCAGAATGTTTTGAATAGAAATCATTTTCAGAATCAAGGTTTTGATGTGGTTTGAAACAAGCCTGTCTTCACTAATTAGAGGAAACAGGCCATGGCTACCTTGGTTTTTTTTCTTTGTATGTGTATTTGTGTGTGTGTATGTGCAAGAGAGAGATACTAGAGATTAAACCTGGCACTTTAACACTGAGCTAGGTACATTGTCCCCAGCTCTTCTGTATTCTGAGACAGGGTCTCACTGAGTCACTCAGTTACCCAGGTTGGGCTCAAACTTGTGATCGTCCTGCTTCAGCCTCCCACAGTGCCAGGATGACGGGCATACACTACCATGCCCAGTTCTGCACTTGATTAATCTAGCAGGTCCGGGTGCTGTCTGCAGCGTGTGTTTCTGTATAATCACGAGGAGTTACTCTACATCCCAAGCCTTTTCCTAGGGTGCCATCTTGTGGGCACCCATGCACTCCCTGGCTGCTCCCGGAGATGCTTGCTTGGCCATCCTGCCTGGAGCTGGCCCTGCCCTGCAGGGAAGCCTGGGCGGGTGAGAGCTGCCCCGCCTCATAGGCAGGAGGACCTGCGCACCACCTGCAGGCTCGGGGCTCAGGCAGCCTTGGCCCTGCAGCGGAGGCGGCTGCTAGGAGGGAACACGTTGCCATCACTGGGATCCTGTGACTGAGCCGTGGGACCTCTGCCCTGGGTGTCCCCGCCCTTCTGAAGAGGATTATGCAATGTACCGCTGCTGTGTGTGGTGGGGCAGTGGGGAGTGCCCCATCATCCAGGGTGGTCTTGCAACCGCTCCTGCAGAGTCCTCCCTGTAGAGTCAAGAACTTACCATGCATCCTTTACTCTCTGCAGTGTCCCCAACTCTTGCCCAGCCAGTCCACGTGGAGCTGGGTCCTCTGGCTACCGCTATGTCCAGAACGTGACCTCAGACCTGCAGCTGGCTGCAGAGTTTGCAGCGAAGGCCGCCTCGGAGCAGCAGGCAGACACATCTGGCGGGGATAGCCCCAAGGTCGGAACCTCAGCACCTGTGGTGACAGGACCAGACAGTAGGGCCCAGTGGGTGGCACACGTGGTGCTTTAGGGCATACATATCGCTGGGTGGCCAGTAGGGTCAGTAGCCTTCCAGCCTTGGCCAGTCCAAATGATGAATGTGGCCACTGTCCAGGACTTGAGGTTACTGCTGCCACCCTGCTCATCGTCCGCCTGCACCTGCCAAGATGGTCTCTGAGTTGTACTGACAGTCTCTGAGAACACCACATCTTCCTTATAAGTCAGTGCCTTTGTTCCTTTCTACCTGGGACCTGTCACACTATGTCAGGAAGGACACATCAGAATTAAACTACAATAGAAACAGCTTTTCCTTCCCACGAAGCAGAAGCGACAACTGCACATTAATGCATTGAGCTGGGCGTCTCTGGGATGGAGCTGGTCCAGACATGGGTGACCTTGTCGGGAGGTTTACCTTGTGGGCTGGTGACATGGAGGCGGCCGCCAAGTGACCCTGTGGTGTCTGTCTCTGTGCAGGATGAGTCGAAGCCACCGTACTCCTATGCCCAGCTGATCGTGCAGGCCATATCCTCGGCCCCGGACAGGCAGCTAACACTAAGCGGCATCTATGCGCACATCACCAAACATTACCCATACTACAGGACGGCAGACAAGGGCTGGCAGGTGAGGTGGGACTCCAAAGTGCTGGTGGATGTGCCAGTCATGGAGTGGCATGGCAGAAAGAGACACAGGGCGCGTCTTTCCGGGACAATGTGGGTGCATCTAGAATATGTCAGAGCTATAGTGTTCTTGAGTCTAAAATGAGGCCTCCTTTTTGTTTTGGTAGTAAACTTTCACATTTATTAAAAGTAGGAAAAAACGTGCTCTGCAGAATGAGTTTGGGTCGGGGAAAACGTACACCCTACAGCTTAGGGTGGGCTGCTGTGGAAGGACAGGATAGGCTGAAACGGGTCTTCCGCAGCAGTTTCCCCCACACCTCGTCAGGCTTCTGTGCCTCGTGTACGGTACCCTGGCTTCCTTGGGAACTACCCACACATGCGAACACTGCAGTCCACATGGTGTTGTTTTGGAAATGGAGTTATTTTTGTTTGCTTTTTGTGTTACTAGAGATTGAACCCAGGGACTCCACCTTGAGCTATGTCCCCATCCCTTTTTTGTTTTTTATTTTGAGACAGGGTCTCACTTAGTTGCTAAATCAACCAGGCTGGGCTCCTGCTTATAATCTTCCTGCCTCAGCCTCCGACTGCTGGATTACAGGCTCACACCACCCATTGCCAGCTGGCAGTGTGTGTTTTATTTGTGTAGGACCTCAGACCTCCTCAGACCTCTGTCTTAGACTGACGTCCACTGCCATTTAGCGGTTTCCCTGTAGTCACTGTTGCCCTATAGCTGGTTTATCCCAGACACGTGTTGAACTCTGTGAGACCCAGGCTTCTCTTTGAGGCTGTCACGCTCCTGCGCATGGCTTGTCTGTTTTGCTTTCTCTGTAAAGAGTCGTGATGGGCTTTATGGGTGAGGTTTGGATAGGACCCCCTCAGCCTGTCAGAGGCGTGGTTGACCCAAAGCCACGGTGCAGCCTGTTGCTCCATCGTCTCCAGTCCTGCAGCTGCTGTGCTCAAGCTCAGGACAAGGCACCTGTTCTCCAACGTGCTGGTGACCAAGGCTTTCTCTGCCTCCCGCAGAACTCCATCCGACACAACCTCTCTCTAAACCGTTACTTCATTAAAGTCCCGCGGTCCCAGGAGGAGCCTGGTAAAGGTTCTTTTTGGCGGATAGATCCCGCCTCCGAGGCCAAACTGGTGGAACAGGCCTTCCGCAAACGGAGACAGAGGGGTGTCTCCTGCTTCCGCACCCCCTTCGGGCCTCTGTCCTCACGGTAAGTCCCCCTCTCTGCTGGGCCCATGCAGGGTCATGTTTGGTGCTCTCGGCTGTGTTCCCAAGAGCTAGTCTCAGCACTGTGAGTGCACAGCTGCTGGCAAGGCCAGTCCACTCACTCTGACTGCTCGCTCATGTTGCGAGAGCCAAGGGTGACAGATTTGAGTGCCTGATGGAACTGAGCTTTCTCCCACATGTGAGGGGACCCTGTGGACAACCCACTGCTCCCCATCCTGACCCAGTGTGGGGCCTTTTCAGGGCTGAGGAAGAAAGAGGCTCCACCTCTACCTGACCGCCAGTGCTGTACTGGCAGCGTGGTGTTGAGGACACAGCCTATCTGCTGGTGGGCAGAGTAGGGTGGGGCATCTCACCCATCACAGGAGCACCCAGCTCTGCCTCCTGTCTACCTGGGCCACATCATGGTGTTCAGGGGAACTGGTCTTCCAGTGCCCATCAAAAGCTAGCCTTTTGACATAGCCTGAGCCACTCGTGTAGCTGGTGCATGCAGGAGGTAAATGCACTGACTAGCATGTACAGGGAAGCCACTGGTGATGAGTGCTCCCCGTTTAATGGAGGCCCCACTCCACTGCGTGGAGCTGGAAATGTTGGGTCTGTGTCACCAGGTGGCAGTTGTCACTACCCAGAACTTCAGAGTTGGACAGGCTTCAGGAAGAAGAGCCCCAGGCGGCGTGGGGAGGACCCTGGGTGTGTGATAGTTAAAGTCATTTTCAACCAGTGGCAAATTGACTTACCTCGGAAGCCCTCTCTTTCTCTGTCCTTTTCAGGAGTGCTCCAGCCTCACCCACTCACCCTGGGCTGATGTCCCCACGCTCCAGTGGCCTGCAGACTCCAGAGTGCCTGTCTCGGGAGGGCTCCCCCATTCCACACGACCCTGAGCTCAGCTCAAAGTTAGCCTCTGTCCCGGAGTACCGGTATTCCCAAAGTGCACCTGGTGAGGCACGGTTCTGTCCTTTCCCTGGCTGTGGCAGAATCCAGGACAGTGCCAGCAGGGCAGGACCTTCCCATCACTGTCCTCTCTCTCCCTGTGCAGGATCCCCCGTCAGCGCCCAGCCAGTGATCATGGCCGTGCCTCCCCGACCATCCAACCTAGTGGCCAAGCCCGTCGCCTACATGCCAGCCTCTATAGTGACCTCACAACAGCCCTCAGGCCATGCCATCCATGTTGTGCAGCAGGCCCCTACCGTCACCATGGTTAGAGTGGTCACCACCTCTGCCAATTCAGCCAATGGCTACATCCTCGCCAGCCAGAGCTCGGCAGGGAGCTCACATGACACCGCGGGCGCGGCCGTGCTAGATTTGGGCACTGAAGCCAGAGGTGAGTAATGTAGCTACACTGCCAGTACCTGCCACACTGTTCCTACCATGCACCACCACCTGGGCAGAGGCCCGAAGAGGCCAGGTCTGTGCCAATGTCTCCTGAGAATGTGTACTTTCTTTTTATTTTTTGCAGTGCTGGGAATTGAACCCAGGGTCTTACCACTGGGCTGTATCCCCAGCCCATGTCTTATTTTTCATTTTGAGACAGCATCTTGCTCTGTTGCCCAGGCTGGGCTTGAACCTGTGATCCTCCTACTTCAGCTTCCCAGAGTGCTGGCTCTACAGGCTTGCACCAACAAATCTGGCTAAGCATGCCCTTTGAAAGCAGGGACTGTGCCCAGGTGGCCTCCTCTCTGATCCTTGAAGTACATGTGACTCTTCTGTCAACTTCTGTTTCTTCTCAAGGTGACCCTGAATTGAGCTGTGGGGTCTTAATGCACTTGGAATCTATCAGCTCCTAAGGGAGGGAGAATGAGTGGAGGATGATCCCTCTGGAGTTAGAGTCTTCAGGGGTCATTGGTAGTGGAAAATAGCTGGAATCCCTACAAGAGTCTGGACCCTAGGACATCCGTGGGTAAATATGGACAGAGCACTGGGCCTGTCCAGGATCCTCTTGGGAACTCTTCTGCCCTGCACAGCATCCAGGCCTACCATTAGCAATGTTGGCCCAATCTTACAGTAACTTTTTAATTTTGATATTGTCAGTAAAAACTGCGACCTGATGAAAGAGTACTGAGTTACTACTTTAAAAGCAAACCATTTCATTCCAAATTATACCTTTTCAGATTAAATTTGGTTTGGTCAAAGTTTAAGGCATCTTTTTCTAAAACCATACTGTTTTTCTTTGGAAGGGTTTTTGTCAGTGCAATTTTCATTTGAGAAGCAGCTTTCCCAGTGCCACTTAGCACGTGGACATAGGCACGTATATGCACATGTGGGCAGGCCCCGTGCCAAAACATCGGTGCAAATTCCTAACCTCAGTGACCCAGTGTGTTTTACTTTGTTTTTGTGGTGCTTGGGCTGGAACCCAGGGCCTCATGTGCGCTGGAAATAGCTTCACAGCTGAGCCACCCCCCCCGTCCCCCCAGTGTGTGGCTCTGATTCACCTCATGCCCCGCAGGCTTGGAGGAGAAGCCAACCATTGCCTTTGCCACGATCCCTGCGGCCAGCCGAGTCATCCAGACAGTGGCCAGCCAGATGGCCCCTGGGGTTCCTGGACACACCGTCACCATCCTGCAGCCAGCCACACCAGTAACCATTGGGCAGCACCATCTCCCCGTCCGGGCTGTCACTCAGAATGGAAAGCATGCGGTTCCCACGAACAGTTTAGCCACCAATGCTTATGGTGAGGCCCCAGGCCCAGATGCAAGGTCAGCTCGGTACCAGGAAGTTCGCTGAGCCTCTCCCAGTTTGCACGCCCTGTGCGTCAGGCACTTTGCCAGGCTCACACCTTACTGGATGGGGTGGGAGATGAGAGGAAGAAGCTAGGGGGCTGGCAAGGGTGTGGGTGCAAAGTGGGCCGGGCTGGTTCAGCACAGGCCACCTTAGGGTGCTAGAGGTGAGAGATGGGGCCCTCCTCAATGCTGGCTAGTGGGTGTTGGGATAGTACCCCAGGACTGGCAAGCTCAGCTTCCTATACAGTTAACTGAGCCCAGGTCCCTAACTAACCTGTCCTTTCTATACCACAGCCCTCACCAGCCCCCTGCAGCTCCTTGCAGCCCAGGCGAGTTCATCCACGCCAGTGGTGGTCACCCGGGTATGTGAGGTGGGGCCTGAGGAACCAGCAGCAGTGGTCACAGCAGCCACCAGTGCAACCCCAACTGCAGCCACCTCTACTGCCACCTCAGCCTCTTCTAGTGGGGAGCCTGAGGTCAAACGGTCTCGAGTAGAGGAGCCTGGTGGGACAGCAACCACGCAGGCTGGGGTGATGGCAGCTGCCGGCCCCCAGGGCCCAGGCACCGGGGAGTGAAGTCGCCTGCATGCGCGCACAAGGGTGGAGTGGGACTCGCACCACGGGAACCTAAGTGGAGCAGACAGCTGTGCCCAGACAGCTGGGATGGAAACCCTGCAGCTGCCCGCCCCGCGGCCGCCACACCAGAACATTCGTCCTGCCCACTTATCTCCTGTCCTCCCGAGGTTTGAAAGAAAAACACATAAATTTTAAGTTCAGACAACTGATTGTACAATTCTAGGGATTCTGCGTGTTTCTTTGTCTCCTTGTGCACCACCATCCCTCCCTGGCCTTTTGGTCAAGGGTGTGGGGAGAAGATCAAGCCCCAGCACCTCAGGAACCCAGCGAGACGCCCACCTACGACAAGGAGGACCGCACCCCATGTCCTGGCTTCAGAGCTTTGCCAAGGTAGCCTGTGTCCCTGGGGGAGCCGGGAGAAGCGCAGCTGTGTACAGACCAAGGCCTCTTCTGTGGGAGATGGAGCAGGAACACATCCCTATTCTAAATCAGGAATAGGCCAGAGAAAGGCAAGAACTGCCAAACTGCAGACTGTTTTTTGGTGGCACCAAACATGGCATAGAAAATACTGGCATTAATTGGGATGGGAAGGGGAGTTGTCTGGTTTGGCTTTGGAGCCCAAGTGTTTCTTGCTGTGTTAAAACATGGCATACAGGCTTTTATCCCAGATTGGAGCCAAATACCCATGGGCCCTGTGTCTTCAAGGCGTCCATCCATAGACAATTGAGTAGCTATGGTCACCCTGCCATCACCCCCCAGGAGAGTGAACCGGCCGCCCCGTCTGATAACTTCAAGAAGGATCAGCGGCTCCCACATTAACACCAAAATGGAAATACTGTAAGTGGAGGGTCCGTCCTGCCGATCCAAGACCCATGTGCCACATGACAGGCCCAGGAAACATGGGCAGCTGGTGCTTGGAGCAGGAGCCGGTCACCTGCTTGGCAGGGAGGACATTCATGTGCCTATCACTGGAAGACAGAGGAGGGGTGAGCCCCGAGTTCCCGGCAACTCTGATGTCCTGATGCTTGTGGGCCCGTTCCACACAATCTGCTCACATTCTTTCCAGCCACATTCCAGTTTCTGACCACCCCAAATCCACCCACTGTTTGAAATTGGAACAGTTTCTTCTGCCTCAAGCTTGGGGCCTTGGGTCAGGTAGGAAGAAAACCCTCCTCAGGGAGCAGCGGGAAGCGCTGTGCCAATGTCACCGGTGTGATTGCAACATGGTGAGAACGAAAGGACAGGATTAATCGAAGGGTCCCAGGTCCCTTAGGGAAGCCCCTGCGCACATCCAGACCAGCAGCCTGCTCTGAGCTCCGTCACAGGAGTGGATGAAGTGGGAGCCTCTCGCCCCGGCTCCTCCCGGAGGATGCTTTCAGGAAACATCGCCGCGTCTGTGTAGAAGTTGCCTCCAGGCAGCCAGTCTCTCTTTCATGGCGTCCAGAGATGGATCATGCCAGGAACAAAGCACAGTGGACACAGAGCTCCTGAAGGCACAGCCTGCCCTTGGCATCACAGCCTCTCACCAGCAGACACCTTCCCCTGCCCTGGGCCTGAGAGATCAGGTCCTGGGCCGCACAGGAAGGAGTGGTAGCCTGTCCAGAAGAGCCAGGAGCTGGCAGGATACGCGCCACCATAACGGAGGGTGTGGCTTTCACGCTGACTCCAAGGTAGGGCCAGAAGGCAGGCTGTAGCCGGGCTGGGGCAGGGCCGGTAGGTGATGGGACAGCTCCAAGCTCTATCTCCTGGCATTTGGCCTTCTGCCTCACTGGGGAAAATCCCTCTCCGGTTGCTTTTTAAAGCCCCTCCCCCATTTCTGCGGCACTAAGCCTGAATGGGAAATAAGCTGTTCTGATGTCTCCACCTGTGTGGCTGTGGTGGCATTTCAGAGAGTCAGGTGTAAGTGACAGCAGCTGCTGGAGCCCCTCCCAGATGGGGCCACAGAGAAGCGGCCGAGGGTTCCCACACCGAGGGTTCCCGCCGCTCCCCTCCTAGAAACGCTGTCCTTCCTGTGTGCATGGTGCGTGTGTGCGTCAGGACGAGGGATGGGGCAAGGCGCTCTGAGGAACTGTGTGACAAGGGACATCAGGGTCTCTGGTGTCTCTCCCTTCCTTGGGCCTCATTTGTGCCCAGGCTGCAGGATCTCATCGGTGTGGCACCAACCTGTTTGTTCTCCTGCCGTCTGGGACATTCTGATCTCTGTCCTCCGTTGGTGACTTTGATATTGGTGCCAGGGGAAGGGGTAGGGAGGACACTGGGGAGGACAGAGACATGCCTGACTGAGAGAGGGATGAAGGGAGGGACTTTGGGATCAGTGCAGATGGTGTGAGCCAGAGGCGCCTACCTGGGAGAAGACTGCCCTGGGGGTATAGGATGAGTATTTTGAGGGTCTCTGGTCATCCACCAGGCAGCACACCTAGCTTGTGTTGGAACTCACTCGAGCTGAAAGCCATAAACCCTGGCCAGAGGCCCCAGTGCATGCTGAGCCTTCCACAGGGCTTCTCCTGAGCACATCCACAGGGCCAGAGCCCAGTCAGGTGCCAGGAGAGCCGATGCCGTGCTCAGAGTGCCCCTGACCCACCACAGGACAAAGGCCCAAGCAGCCTTCTTCATGGCTGAGGGAGAACAGACCAGCTGTGGTTCTGGTGCAGGGTCAGCATTACTGTGGCTGTGGACCCCGGGGCCCTGTTGGATCACCCAAGGTCCCTGGCACTGCGTGGCCTGGGGTGGAGAGGAAACCCGGAAGGGCACAGCCACCTCGGCTCATCTGATGAGCTACAGACAGAGGCTGGCGTCCACTCCTCTCGTGCTTTCTGCCCAGCCATTGCCACCCTTACCGGTGTGAGACGGGGGCAATGACAGAAGTCACTGTTTTTAAACAGTTGGGCGCACCCACCAAGACCAGCTGTGTGCTGTTGCACATGAGAAGGGCTCCCTGCCACTGTGGCACCGACCATAGCTGGGAGCTCAGAGGGGCCCAGGGCACTGGCCTGTGCGGAGGAGAGCACGCAGCATTGCTGTGGTCAGCGCCTCGCCTCCTGGGTGAAGCCCTGGCGGCTGCCATGTGGGAGTCTGTGGCCCCACCTTGCAGAGATCTACACTCTTCTTTCCAAACCCTCAGAAGTCACTCGGTGCACAGCCTCTCCTGCAGTCAGGACCATGCTGCCCGGCCTCACAGACATTAGATTGTCCCCGAATCCTCACCAAGAGGTTTCTGCCTGCCCTGGGGAAGGAGGGAGCCCAGGGCCTGGGGCAGCCCTGGGAGGAGGCAGTGTGGCTGCAGCCCTCAGCCTCCCTCCTCGCCCTGCAGGGGAGCTGTCTGTCTGTCCTTTCATTAGGTGGAAATGAACCACTGTGTTGCTGGGACGGGTGTCCCGCGATCCCAGGCCCTGTGTTGTGTCCCGTGTGGGGAGGGAGCAGATGGGCTTTACTCGGGCTGCGATGGATGTTCCCCACCCTGCAGGCCACCCCCAGGAAGACAAAGCTGGGCAAGGCTTGGCACCCGCCCTGGGCTCTTTTCTGCCCTCACCAGGCCTGGTGACAGCCTACTTTGAGCTCACAGGTGTCACTCAGCTGGCACTTGTCTTTCCATTGAAACAGGGGCCTCCGGGGACCTTCTGTGTCTCCAGAGAGCCTGTGGCAGGTCCCCGCTAGACAGAAACCTCTGCTCCGGGCGATTCAGTTCAGGAGGCAGGGAAAACTGCCCTCAGGCCTTGGGTGTGCGGCTTTCTGGAGAGGATGACATGACCTCCCTTAAAACACAACTTAGTTGAATATGAGTAAATGTCAGGAAAGAAAGCATCTCCCCCAGCTGCTAGAGAAGAGAAAAAAGTACAGGCAGCAGAAGGGGACACCACTTTCCTTCAAAAGCCTCAAATTCCAGTTTGCCCTCAAGTGGCTTCTTGTGGTCAGAGGGATGCGGCCATCTCTAGGGTGGGTGCACTTGGCGGTCCTGCACCCCTGTGCTCCTGGGACAGCGTCTGCGCGCTGTGGCACAGGGTTTGCTGCAGCAGGAGTACACAAAGTGGCTGTAAGACTGTCAGTAGAAAGAGCCTCATGAGTCCAGGAGTGGCTCCACCATGGGCTGCCGGCCTCAGAGGGGAATGCGTTCACCGCAGCCTGGTCTCGGGCCTCCTCTAGAATACCTCTGCCTAGAAGCAATATTATTTAATAAGAACAATGTGGATTGTTCAAAGTGCTGCTATGAAGACAGAACCTTAGGACTTAGCTCTGGCAGTTCCCTTCATGTGCTGTGGTTCTTCTTGGGGAGGGCATGACAGGCCCCCGCCAACGCTGGCTCCACGCTTCCCCGTGCGCTCCTGTCCTCCTCGGCTCCCTTGTACTTGGGTAAGTTCCTTCCTCTGGGCCTTGTTTCACACTGGGTTTTCCGAGTGTGCAGGATACTCCCCGTCATCACTGCGCATGCTCTTGCTCAAATCTGGAGCTGGACACCTGCCCCTGGCATCTGCTCTCAGTACCAAAAGCTGCTGCACTGGTGCCTAGGCCAGGGGTTGGCACTGTGCCTGGCTGGCACCCTTTCCTGCTGCCGCCAGAGGTCCAAATTGTCTTGAGTGTGGGCAGGAGGGAGGGTTTGTCCATTCAGGACCTGCTGTCTCTCCTCTGTCCTCCCTGAAGTTACAACTGCTGGGCAGAGGGATTTTGTTAGATGCCTTTGGATGTTTTTCCTGAACTGAAATAAATACTGACTTTATACAGGAAAGATGGTTTTGCACTTAGGTTCATAAACAAAAGTCACAGGAGCAGCTCATTGCTGTTCCAGCAGCGGCAGGCACTCTGGCTGCTCTTTTCTGGGCAGGACTGGGCTCCAATTTCCAGCGCGCACACGCGCGCGCACACACACACACACACACACACACACACACACACACACACACACCCGCTGTTGGAGGAGACATTAGAAACTACGCCCTGGGACGGGGTTGCAGCAGCCAGGCAGGGCTGCCCCGCGGAGGTGCTTCTTGGGCATGTGAAGCAGGTAGCATTCCCCTGGAGCTGGCAGAAAGGTCCTCTAGGCAAAACATCCAAAAGACAAGAAAGAGGTACGAGCAGGAGGTCACTGCTGGAGGCCGCTACTGGTCACATCATGGCCCAGAAAAAGACTGGATTCCATCACAAAGCCCTGCCCACCACCCTGATGGGAACTTCCTACACTTGTGCCAGACTGAAATGAAGGTACCTTCTTTCACTGGGTGAGCCTTCGGATTTGTTAGCTTCTTTTACATAGGCTGATGGCTGGTCAGGCTGCTCAGCATCATAGCAGAGTTAAGAGGGCCAGGGCTTTATTGTAGGCATCCTTTGCTCTGCAGAGAGAACCTCCACTTAAAGCCCTTACTCATTCTTTGCACCTGCCTCCTCTGTCAGCCACGGAGGTATGGGGAAAAGAAAAGCCCAGGCTGGGACAGTGGCAGGCGACCTCTGCCCTCGGGTCAAACAGCTGGACGCTGGCACATGGGACTCTGAGGTCCCCATGAGCCAGCAGCACCCTCAGGTCATGGCCCTTGGATTGTGGTCGCCCAGAGACTGTCAAGGCCACCTGGGGAGGGCACCAAGGGACCGTCACATCCCCACACCATACCCATGTAAGAGTAAGAAGGGAATCGGCAGTCTTGCTTTTTGCTCTTTATCTGGGGTGTTTCTGGAAGTTTGAATAGTGTGTAGGGAGCTGGGCCCGAGCGAGGGTGCAGCATCTGAACAGCTGGACATGCCCTGTCCCTCTGCGGGTTTTCTTCCCCACAGTAACAGCACTTACCCTGAGTCTAGCACTATCCCCTGGTTCCTGCATGGGTTGGCTGAGCTGGGAGGAGCCCTGTGGCTCGAAGGTAGATCCTTTGCCTTTGTTACCTTCTCTGGCTGTGGATTCAAACTGCCTGTAACCTCTTGAATGTCTGGGTTAGCTGGTCTAGAATTTTTTTTTTTATAGTCAGTGAAAATGGGGTTTAAAATCAAACATTTTAAGTTTGGTCCTTCTCTTCCTTGCTAACTCCCTGGGAGGCGTTTTGGATTCCTAGCGTAGTTGAACTTCTATGGCTCCGTTCCTGTTGCAGGAAAAGCGGCAGGGAGGGGAGGAGAGACTGCTGTCTGGGTCTTCGCGTAGACTCAGCATGGGAGGGAAGGGTTAAAGCCAACTCTGAGATTGTTTTTTTACATGAATGATAATTCTCCTGTAAAAATAATTGGACGGGGGGGTGGGTGTTGTTTGGGGAGTGTGTGTGTGTGTATGTGTGTGTATGTGTGTGTGTGTGTATGTGTGTGTGTGTGGTTTTTTTTAATTTTACAGTGGCAGTCTAAAGTATTTTCACAATACGTTTAATAATCAGTGCTTTAAAAAGCAGTCGTATCCTGTAGAGTGGGAATTCCAGTTCTAGAGCTTGGGATTCATCCCACATCCATGGGGGAAAGGTCCTCGTGGGCAGAAGCGCTGGAGTCAGGAGAGCCAGCAGACCCACGTCTAAAGCAGCTTGCCTGGATTTTCGTTTCAAATGGGATACAGTATTTTTTTATTACGGAGCCATACTTTTTTTTAAAAGTTTTGAGATCTGAATGTGATTTCTAATTGTATCAGACGTTAATGTTTTAAAACTATAACAAAGTTTAAAGTTTCTACTTTTTTGGTTTCTTTTTTTCATTTACTTTAACTGTTCTTTATCTATTAAATGTTGTATGTGGATGGGGAAGTTTTGTTTCTCCTCTTAGCATTTGTTTCTATAACCAGAAATAAAATTATATATTAAAGAAATGACACCAAGGTGCCAAGTGGTCCTTGAAAGTGGGTCCCAGGGGAGGGACAGACAGACACACAGCCCCCCCTCCCTGCAGTGAGGGAGCCTCAACCCCGAGTGCTCTAGAGGCTGACGGGCAACTTCCGGGGGCTGTGCTTTCTCGCATTTATCCTCAGCATGGGGCTCCTGGGAAGAAGCAGCTGTCCGGATAGACATGACTCTGAAGGTGCCCATGATTGCTGGGGACCCCTGAGCCCCATGAGTGCTCTGAGCACGAGTGTCTGAGGACAGCACACACCTACCCCTCAGACACGGGAGGAAGGAGGCAGCCGTGCTGTCCCCTGCCTCGGTGCAGACTCAGCCAGGGGACAACTCCTGCCCGCCTTTGTGTTCCCACCAGGGCCTTGCTCATTCTATCTAGGTGGTGGGACAGGTGCAGGTCAGCAGGGTAACATGGCTGGGCATTGACTCACATGCCCCATTCCAGCCATGGGATCCCAACCTGCCATCAGGTCCTGGCTGCGTCACCTCCAGTGGAGCCGCTCCCTCTCCTGAGGGCCCCCCAGATAGGCAACGAGACACTGGGTGTTTCTGATGCAGGTTGCCTCTAACTGGGCCTTTATGAAAACATGTTTTCCAGGGCTCTGTCCTCTGTCAAGTTTGTGTGATGTTTGTGCCCATGACCCAACACCTCATTCAGCTAACAGATCATGTTTCTCACTTCACAGCTGTCCACAGTAGTGGCTGAGCTTTGTACACCTCCTGGTCTGCCTAGAGAAGGCTCCATTTCTGACCTAAGATTCTAACTGCAAGCACTAATGTAACATTAACAGATTCATCACAGTTTAGGATTTCAGCCAAATGACTCGTGTGAGTGGGAATAATACTTATTTCCTCTAGGGAACAGCTAATTACTATCATTCTTATCTTAAATTTTTTTAAATTTTGTTTTTGAGTAAGACAGGGAGACATTCAGATAACACCTTGCACAAATGTAAGTTTTGTAAGAAACAGGTCAGATACCATCCCTGGTACTTACGCTTGGAAGGATGATGGACAGAGACTGATGAATCAGTCCCTGGCACACAGTTCTCAACAGCGAGCTGCCCTGGGGAGCTGGGTATGTACCGGAGAAACAAGTGCACATCCCCATAAACGATGTCAGACTGTGTTACAGCATGATTTGTTATTTCCAAAATCTGGAAACAAGGCGGATAGTCACAAAAGAACATGACAGGCAAAATCCTGCATGGAGTGCAGAGGACCCTGGTTACCTCTGGGGGAATGTGGATGGCAGGCAGGAACACTGGGAGCCTCCAGGGAGTTGGAAATGGTCTAGACAGAAATCAGCCATCACATGTTAACGACTGCAGATCAGTCCCCATGAACAGAGCCAGCTTACTACTACTAGATGGAACTGCAAAAACTTGCTGAGCTCATTTAAGATTTGAGCATTGCACCACACATAGGTCTTACCTTAACAAACCCTAAACAGGAGGCTTCCCACAGATTGCCAGGATTATCTGCTCACCAGCTCCCTTCCACAGCCCCTCGGGGTCCTCTGGGTAACCCACAGCATGTGGCCTTGCTCAGCCGATGGCTCCCATCTCTCCATCCTGAACACTAGTGGTCTCGCCTGGAGGAGCTGCAGGGACACCGCCAGGGCATCTCAAAAGCGTGTCTGGAACCTGCCCAGGTACTGCCTAGCCCTCGGCCCCTCTCATTTCCCACACTGGTGTCTTAATGTCTATCCCTTCCTGACCTCCCTTTCTCAAAAACATTCCACCCTGCTACGTGTACTACTCCGCTGCCAGAACCCAAGGCTTCCTGGCTCAGCCAGGGCTCATGTTTGTCAACTGAATGAGTGACTCTGCACACTTCTGTTTTAAATAAAAATATATTTTGATATATAATAGTTACATTCATCTTGGGTAACTGGCCCATATGCCTATCACATCTTAATCATTTTTACTTCCCATCCCTTCCCTGTTGTCTCCCCACCTCAAACCTCCACAAACTTCCTTTTCTGCTCCAATACCGAGTTTGGACCACCCTGTGCCCAACAGAAACCTGGTGTTGCCCCTGATTTTCCTCATTTCTCTGGTCCTCAAATCCACTCCTCACCAGGGCCTACAAATCTCGCCTCTGAATGGTAACTTACTCCTCTCCTGCTCAGCACCCTCCTCCCTCCCCATCCATCCTCCATCTCGTGGCCTCAGGAGGTGGTGGTCATGCTGCCCTATTCATCTTATGCCTGAGCAGCTCCTCTGATGCCCTTGGCCCGTCTTAGACCCTGGTATCCTAGAGAGGCCTTCCTTCTGTACGGTTGCCACCCAGTGCAGGCAGGTGGCATAGCGTTTGTCACGCGGGTTGTGGCTGCTGGAGTGTCGTCCAGTGCGGCACACACTCTGCAGGTGAATCCTATCACCAGGGCTCAGCACAACCCAAGCAACCAACACATGTAGAGTAGAAACTGGCATCCCCTCAGCCCGGTGCCTTATCTGATACACACAATAACATCCTGTGATTATGGTGGGGATTGAGTCAGACTTTTAAAGCAGTCCATATACGCTAAACAAAGCTAAACAAACTGCTAGTCAGAAGCAGTGGTGCACTCCTGCCATCTCAGCACTCTGGGAGGCTGAAGCAGGAGGATCCAAGTTCGGGGCCAGCCTGGGCAACGTAGGGACTTAGACACCGTCTCAAAATTTTAAAAATATATGGTGAGGCTTGGGGATGTCCTTCAGTCAAGCCTTAGCTTCAAACTTCAGTTCCATACCCACAACAATAATTGAAAAATATACACTATTTTGCCTTAGCTGCCTCGGAAAATGGCCGGACCCTGGTCCCAGCTGCAAGTCGCAATCTGTGAGCCATTTCCCGGCCATGCTCCACACGGGTCCAGACACTTGTGAAACACAAACCTCAATGGGGCAAACGTACGCGGGAACTTTGGAGCCAGGACACCTCCCGCGCCAGACTCCTCTGCAAACTGTTCGGTGTCAAGGAGTCCCGGGGAACTAAGGTTCCGGGATCCCAAGGTTCCGAGGACACTCGGGAGCTTGCCAGGACCCAACACAAACCAGGCGCTTCCGGTCCCGCCCCATGATGCTCTGTGCCAAAGCCAATTGGCCGGCGGCCCTTCCACCGACACCCGCCGAGGCACGCCCCACTCACGTGATGCCACATCACGTGACACGCGCCCGGAAGCCGCCGGTCTCAACCCTGGACCCATCTATGAGCTCTGCATCCCTGCGGCGGGGAGATGTTCTCGGCGGGGGCAGAGAGTCTGCTCCATCAAGCCAGGTGCGCGGCAGCTCCCCGCACCTTTGTCGCGGGCCGGCGCAGCGACTTGCTGGGGCCCCGCTGACCCGCTCCAGAGAACGAGGCGGGACGGGACAGCCGCCAACCCGGCTCGGGTTAGGGTCGGGAAAGGAGATGAATGAACAGGAACAGCGTTGTCGGAGGAGCGACGGGAGGTCCAGAGCAGAGGGAGCTGGCCCCGGAGCTCGACCCCGTCCTGGGGGTGGGGGCCTGCGAGGGATGTCACGTAGAACACCTGCCCTCTGGTCCCAGGCCGGCGCCCACTAACTAGGCTGTAGCCCCTTCCAGTGAAGGGGGCCGAGGTATGACGCTGCTCGTTTAGGGAAGCAAATGCAGCTGGAACCTCAAGGTCTTTGGTAAACGAAACGAACCTGAAAAAGCAGACGAACCAGCCAGGATTTAGAGCTGGACCAGTTGGTGGGAAAGACCAGAGTGGGCGAGGTCCCAGAGGTTGTAGTGAGCAAGGGCCTGCGGCGGACTAAGGGCTGAAGGCTTTGACCAGGACAGAACTCTGGTCAGAGTAACCTGAGAATCTCTTAGGTTTTGGCGGAGGTGCCACACCCGCTACCCTTGTGTCCAGCACAGGGCACCCTGTCTTTGTTAGCAGGTGCGCATGCAGATACCTCATCGGTGTCTGCGTTAAACGAAAAAGACATGCGTTCCACTCCCAGTGTGACCTGCTCGCCCAGACTGTTGGCAAGGGATAGAACCTCACAAAACACTATTCCCAGCTCACGTTCTACGTACAGCTCCTGTTGGATAGGGTTTGGATGGGCAATGACCTCGCAGGACCTAACTAGTTTCCACGGTGTACTTTAAGCTGTGATTTCTGGTGGCGCTTTTGATAGAAGTAACTGAGGTTTGGGAGGAAATTTCAGTTCCCTTTTGAATGTTTCTGAGGTGTGGGAAGTAAGGGTGGAGAAGGGAATCAGAAACATGTCTGAGCTGAGTAGTAAATGAAGGTAAGAAACGAGTGTGGTGCACAGCAAGCACCCCCCCCCCGGCTTATTCTCGCACAAAGGAAACGGCTTGACAGCTGGAGCAAGAGGGTGCTGCGGCCCCAGCGTTGGGAGCAGTGGGAGGGTCGGCAGGAGTGGCTTGGGGGCGGTGGAGAGCTGGGGCAGCAGAAGGCAGGCGGGCAGTTGAGAAACCTGAGGTCTGGAGAGCACGTTGAAGGGTTGCACTGGGGTGCAGAGCACGCCCACGCTGGCAGTGATAATTACAGTTGGCAAGCCAGGTGGGTGTTTCTTTCTCAGTCCCATTTAGCATTTGGGATTCAACATCATGACCCCAGTTAAAAAGCTGGCCCCTTTTCTCACCAGTTCCTGAACTCCAGCACCTGTTACATAGTTCAGGATGGCTTTGAACCCAGCCTAGGCAAGTGTGTGCCATCACGCCCAGCCTGAATGAGACTCTTAAAAGTAGTCAGTTTTAGGATTGTAGCAAATTAAGAGTGATGGTTTTCAGGCCCAGTGCACCTTGAATTGACCTCAAGGTGTTCTTGGCTAGGGGAACAGTGGCCCCACAGCTCCCCACACTCTCTGCTAGGTGGGGCCACCCCCTCCCCCAGCCAGGAAGTGACTAGGATGCTGGTCAGATGCTGGCCACCTACCAACACCCTTTTCTTGCACAGAGAGATCCAGGACGAGGAGCTACAGAAGTTCTGCTCCCGGGTCAGCAAGCTGCTACAGGAGGACCTGGGACTGGCCACTGTGGATGCTTTGCAAAGGCTCTTCCTCATCGTCTCGGCCACCAAGTATGCCCGAAGGTGAGTGCAGAGCCAGTCCTGGGCAGAGGCTGGTGCCTGTGCCCTGTGGCATCTGAGCTTCTGTTTACTTAGACTGGTGCCCAGGGTCCTTACAATGAAATATTCTGTCCCCCTGCCCCACGGGCCCTGACTGGCCTCCCTGCCACAGGCATGACCTGTGGCCCACCTGTATCTCTTCCTCCAGACTGGAAAAGACATGTATGGATCTGCTGCAGGCCACACTGTCCTTGTCCACATGCTCTGAGCAGGTCCAGGTCCTCTGTGCCGCCATCCTGAGAGAGATGTCACCCACTGACACCCTGACCCTGTCCTGTGATCACACCCAGAACCCCCGTCAGCTGAGCCTGGTGGCATCTGTGCTCCTGGCCCAGGTAATACAGTTGTCCACTGTGCAGGGTGGCTGTCCTGCCCTGGTGGTCTTGGAGTTCTGGGGGAGCCCGGGCTCTGCGTGGACCTGCTCCAATGCATGGGACCCCGCTGCTCAGATGATTCTAAAACAACCTGGGACTGCCTGCTCTCTCCCTGGCTCCTTGGAAAGTGCCTCCCTGGGACTCTGTTGAAGGCTAACCAGGCTGTGGGGTTTGGGCTGTGACATCCCTAGGCACACGCAGTGGCAGCATTGGTGAGGTAAGGGAGCAGTGGTGAGGGTCTGCTTTTTGGCTTTCCCAGCCAACTGCCATGCTGCTTTGACAGGGACCAGACGGGTTTCACTGAGAGGAAGTACCCTCAACAGCAAGCCAGGGTCTTCCCTGAAGGGCCTGTCCACACCATGCCTGTCCCCTCCGCAGGTGCATCCCAGAAGGACCAGGGTAGCCTTGCCATTTTGTGACCAGGAGGGTACCCACTGACCAGCAGGCTCAGGTCCTGCCACTGGCTGCCCTCACATGTGTGATAGTAAAGAGTAGCATAAGGGACGCCTGCCTGCGTCCTTCTGCTGTCCTAGGCCTAGGACATTTTTGCCTGCTTTGCTGCATTTACCTCAGACTCGGCCTCCTGGCAGCTGCTCGTGGAAGAGACCAGGCCGTTTCCTGTAGTCCCCAGCCTGTACCCAGCTGTCCCTCTGTCCTTATCAGAGCAGCTCAGTCACCTCCAGGCCAGGAAGTTTCACTGTTCCTGCAGCAGGGGCAGCACAGGGTGCCCGGTGTGTGATTTGAGCACCCTGGGGTTGGGCCAGTGGCCTGTGTGGGAGAAGCTTCTTTGCTATCCTGCACTTGGGCTTCTCCGCAGAGCAGTGGAGGTGGAGTGCCAGTTCCACCCTGCAGTTCCGAGTCGCGAGCAGCTGCAGCAGCTATGAGCTTAGCATCAGGATGGGTTCCAATGGTGGGGTGCTGGGGGCTCCCTGCTGCTGTGACCTGACTGGTGCTGCACTTCTATGCTGGATGCCCTGAGCCTCCGCAGACCACGCCGCCGGAGCCCTAAGTGACCTGGCAATGCTGGGGCCATTGCCTCGCTGCTGGTGCAAGGTGACCCCAGCCTTCTTATGCGTTTACTTCTCTAGCCTGGAACCAGCAGTGACCCTCATGGCTGCTGAGTGGGCCTCCCTGATGCTGCTGGGCAGCCGTGTATGCATGTGGGTTTTACATCTTACCTGTCACTAAGGTTCCATTTCACCCACTCCACTTTAAGAACATAGCCAGTGATGTGAAAGTTCAGTGCAGAGAGCCACAAGGCTCTGCCCCCTGGCCTGCCCAGAGGATGGGTGCTGAGCAGGCCAGCCTGCTCAGCAAGCGGCTAATGGACTGGCTGCGCTATGCCCTCATCCAGCAAGGCGCTTTGTACTCTGGGGGCTTCTCCACCAGACCATCCAGGCCCAGCATGCCTGCCCTGAGCACGTGTGTGTGAGCAGGTGCCCTAGGATGGCAGTGCCCTGGAAGAAGAGGGACATCAGACAGATCAGGGCCAAGCCCAGCCCAGATTCTCATCATGGGCCTGATTATTGCCAAGGGTGCTGGGTCCTGGAACCTTCCATCCTGCACTCCACGGCATGTCTTCCTCTGAGGGTGGTGTCAGGGCTGGTGCTGCTTGCGCACTTGTGAAGCAGGGCACATTGACCGCTATGGCACACGGGCGAAGTCAGTGCCTTGGTGCTTGCCTTGTGTTTGAAGGGTGACAGAAGAGAGGAGGTGAGAAGTGTGGGCCAGCGTGTCCTCGCCATCCTCGAGAGCCGACAGCCTGATGGGCCCAGTCTCAGGCCCCTCTTGCCCATCCTGTCCAAGGCCGTGGGCCTTGCCCCAGGCATCCTCCAGGAAGGTAGGAGGGCCCTTCACCATGTAGGGTCTGTGCTCCTGGCTCTTTCCTGCCAGTGTCCTTGGGAGGGGGTGGGTGGTCTCCTGGTCAGGTTGGGCCTAGGGAAAACCTTGGACATGCGGTTTCTGCCAGACTGAGTTTGCTGCATGGGGACCTGGGACTCTGTGGGGTTTAACTGTTTTCCTTAACGGGCCCCTGCCTCCCCTCACCCCTGCAGACCAGGCCAGCCTACTCAGCAAGCGGCTAGTAGACTGGCTGCGCTATGCCCGCGTCCAGCAGGGCGCCTCACACTCTGGGGGCTTCTTCTCCACACCCCGGGCCCGGCAGGTGAGTCAGGCTGTTTCCAGACCTCAGTGAGCAGAACTTCCAAAGCTCCCTCCCCTGGGTGGTCCTGTACCTCACCCCACAGGCTCCCACTGGCACCTCCCGACCTTCCATCTGGTGCCAGCAGGGTCCCTCCTGATGTGTGGTTGACACTCATGGCCTGCATGGATGCAGGGCATGCATCTGACGTCTGATCTGGTGTCGATATGCTGTCTCTGTGTCCTAGGGTGGCCCTGGCCTCCTGGATCTGGAAGGGAATGGACAGGGCGGGAAGTACTGGTCTCTGGGCTCCCAACCCTGGTCACACTGGACCAGGGACCCCTCCACCCTCCTCAGTAGCAGTTGAGCCTGTCAGCCTTGGGCCCAGGAACCTGTAGCCCTACCTCTCCCTGCTCCCATAGCCAGGCCCTATCACAGAGGTGGATGGGGCAGTGGCCTCGGACTTCTTCACGGTACTGTCCATGGGCCAGCACTTCACGGAGGACCAGTGGCTGAATGTGCAGGCCTTCTCCATGCTGCAGGCGTGGCTGCTACTTAGCAACCCCGAGGGCGCGGGCACCCCGGATGCAGGTGCGCCAGGGCACTGGGTGGGAGGCAGGTGTGCCCGGGATAGCATGCAGGTCACCATGGAGTGACATAGGTGGGCACTGACCCAGGAAGGCCACAGCAAAGGCCTGCTGCTCAGCACCAACCTGAGGTCCTCACCCTGCATTGCTGGCTGCCTGGGCTGAGCCTCAGTCTGCAGATGAGGCCTCTTTAGACATGGCGTGCTGGTGACCCTCCTGGGGTGTGCACAGAGGGGGCATTTGAGGCAGATGTTTGGGACAGCCTCTCTGATGACAACCTTCTCTGCAAACTCTTGGTTTATAGAAAAAGCCACTGGCAGCGCAGACCCCATGGGTGTACAGAGGGCGCTGGACTAGGTCCACAGTGGGATGAAGGCTGCCAGGCGCAGTGGGCAGGCCCCAGGGCCCTGTGCTCTCTGGAAACCTGGCTGCAGCAGGTCCAGCTCCCCTCCTATTCGTGGGGTGGCTGTGGGTCGCTGGCTGTAGGGTCACAGGCGGCCCAGCCGAGCCCTCTTCTCCCACAGAGGACAGGTCTGAGCTGGAGGGCTCCACTCTCTCCGTGCTCTCTGCTGCCCCTGCTGGCCGCCAGCTGCTCCCGCAGGAGCGTCTGAGGAAGGTGGCCTTTGAATACTGCCAGCGCCTCATTGAGCAGAGTAACCGGCGTAAGTCCCCAAGCTGGCATCGGTGCCGCACCCCGGGTCCATCCCACAAGGTGGAGATCTGAGTAGCAGACATTGCTTAGTTCCTGCTGTGAAGTGGGAAAAGTTCCTAGTAGCTTGTTGAGGATGGAGGCCTCGATTCCCAGGATGACTCCAGCACCAGGCCCAACCTGTACTCCTACTGACAGGCCCCGCTGCATCCTGCCACTTCCTGTGCACACCCAGCCCCACCTGGTGTCCTCTCCTGTCCGTTCTCTTTCTATCCCCACCTTCAGTTTCCAAAAAAGCCACCATCTCAGGGGGCTGTTTGGGGAGCTGGACAGAGAGTGATGGTTGACATTTTCTTGCCCCCAGGAGCCCTGAGGAAGGGGGACTCTGACCTGCAGAAAGCAGTAAGTGGCCAGGGCGGGGTTCAGCCCCTCTGATGCCAAGGCAGTGTTCAGCCCCTCTGATGCCAGCCCTATCCCCACAGTGCCTGGTGGAAGCCGTGCGGGTACTGGACACAGTGTGCCGGCAGGACCCCTCCTTCCTGTACCGCAGCCTCTCCTGCCTCAAGGCCCTGCATGGGCAGCTGGGCACAGACCCAGGCAGTGAGCGGGCACTGCTGCCGCTCGCCCAGTTCTTCCTCAACCACGGTGAGCAGGGGTGTGGTCAGCAAGCAGAACTCCTCCTGAGGGAACGCCCCCTGTCACTTCTCCCTGTGCCAGTAGCTCTGGGCAGTTGCTACCTTCCCACTTCAATTAAACAGAGAAACAAAACATGATCAACTTTATGTCAGGCTGAGAATTCTCCTTGCTGCATCTTTGACCCATGAAACCTAAAAGTGAAGGAGCCAACACCTTCCTAAGCACATTTCCCAGATCTGTGCTCCTAGGGCACCTGGTCTATGGCTGAATCCACCTCAACTAGATCATACTGTTTGGAACATTTCTAGAGGTCTGTGGTGTCCTAGAGCACAGATGGCCATGGGAACTTGGGGGAGTGAGGCTTGACCAGCAACAGAGATGCAGTCACACTGCATGGGCATGGTGGCGCCTCCCTAACACTGTGGGAGGCTGAAGCAGGAGCATCTTAAACTCAAGACCAGCCAGAGCAAGTTAGTGATTTAGGGAGACCCTGTCTCAAAATAAAGGGCTAGGATGTAGCCCAGTATAAAGACCTGGGTTCAATTCTCTTATTACTGAAAAAAAAAAACAAGTCTCTACAGCAGGGTTTCCTGCCTACTACCCTCATGGTCTGGGCCCTGACTTTCAGGGGAAGCAGCTGCCGTGGACGCAGAAGCCATCTACCAGCACCTCTTTAGCAGGCTGCCTTCAGAGCGCTTCCATAGCCCCATGCTGGCCTTTGAGGTCACGCGCTTCTGCCGAGACAACCTTGCCCTGTTTGACCCTCACCTCCTTGGCCTTGTGAAGCAGAGCTTTCCTAACCTTTTTAAGGTCTGTGTGTTTGTCCTCTGGGGCTTGGGCAGGGATGGGATGCGGGGTGCAGGGGAGGAGCAGGGGCACAGGAGGCAGTCTGCTCAGCCCGGGGCTTGTCCTCGAAGACTTTATGTGGGTGGGTTGGCCGGGGGAGGCCTGGCTTGGCACAGCCAGCCTTCAGTAAAAGGTGAAGGATCTGCACAATCTGAAGAGAAACCTGAGGACACATCCGGCCTTCAGTGCCGGTCTGTCGTGTTTTATCCATGCGTGGCCTCTTAAACCCACTTGGAGATGCACAAAGCGTGATCAAAATACACAGGTGTTTAAATTTGGAAAAAACTTACTGTAGCGAAAGATACGTTGCCGTGTATTCCCCTCAGACTCCTTCCTCTTGCTCCAAACACACTTACTGTTGTTCCTGAGCCTCGGGGCAGTTCTGGAAGCCCTCTTTCCTGAGTGTCTTTGTGACGGGTGATCAAATATGCAGTGAAAGCCACTGCCACATGCCGTCCAAAGGAAAGGCCGGCTGTAAACCTCCCAGTGAGCCCTCACCCACCTGAGCCACCAGATCCGGCACCGTGCGTCTCCTGCTCCTCCCCAAAGTCAGAGTGATCCTGAGTTCATGGTGAATAAATTCGGGGCATCAAGGTGGCCCCAGAAGTACAGCTAAAGACAGGAGACCCCTAGGACGCCTCCAGAAGTGGCAAGAACGATGGGGTCGGTGAATTTGGAGTGAGGGAGAGAATTTGAAGAGGGATTGATAGTGCTGCTGCTTTTCTTGTAATTTTTAAAAAATTTAACCTTCATCTTATTTTTGACCATGTCTCATAGTCCTTTTTCTAGAGGAAGAAAAGTAACGAGCAGGAACTGATCGGTTTGTTGGCACCAGGTTGGCCAAAATTTTGTGAAGTAAAGGAGAAGCAACGACAGGGACTGTGCTGGACTCCGTGGGCACAGGAGACAGGAGAGACGCGCAGACAGGCCCAGAGTCCCGCGTTCGTAGGCCCTGAGCCGCGCTCTGTCTCCGCAGTTCCTAGCTTGGCACAGTCCGCCCCTCACCGCCGAGTTCGTGGTGCTCCTCCCCGCCCTGGTGGACGCCGGCACAGCTGTAGAGATGCTGCACGCCCTGCTGGACCTGCCCTGCTTGACTGCCGCCCTGGACCTGCAGCTCAGGTGAGCTGCTTTTCCCACCATGCTGTATGTGCCCCACAGGGCTGCCCCTGGCAGAGCCCATGTCTGACGTGTCCACTGCCCCCTAAAGCAGCCCCTGAGCCCTGCACCTCTCAGCCTGCCCTGAGTGGGGAGCGGGGGAGCGGCGCCTCTCTCAGGCCCTGCCACAAGATCCTTCCTGGCCCCCGGGGACCGTGATGTTGCAGTGATGTCTCCCTGAGCAGTGGATGCTGTAGGGTTGGATGCCAGAAGCTGCATCCCAGTAAGGCCTGGGCCTCTGCCCCACCCACAGGTCATCACAGATGCCATCTGAAAGGCCCCTCTGGGACACCTCCCTCCGGACCCCTGGCTGCCTGGAGGCCTTCCGGGACCCGCAGTTCCAGCTTCTCTTCCAGCACCTGCTGCGCACCAAGGCCAGCGGCTCCACAGAGAGGTTAGGGCCCCAGGGCAGGGACCACAGGCATGACAGTGAGCCAAGGCACTAGCACCGGCATGGGGCTCACCAGAGTGCCCATACTAAGGCCTGGGTGTGCAGGACTGTCCCATCCCAGGCCTGGAAAGCAGCTGTGGTCACATGGTCCCGTCTGCTGGATAAAGACTGCGTGTGCAGTGCCTCCACCTGCCCCGTAAGCCGCAGGCCCTGCACAGAACTGCACAGAGAGCAACAAGGGCGCCCAGGCAGTTGGAGGGCACGTACGGCATGTGGGCCTGCACTCAGTGTGCAGCCCACAGCGCCTGTTCCCTGGCCTTCACCGAGCCCTGGGGAGCATGTGGTCCCTGGCACAGGTGAATAGTGCCAGCGCGGGGCTGTGGGATCACAGGCCAAGGTAAGCACAAGGACACTCGGTGGCTCTGTGTGTCCCCAGGCTGATGCCGCTCTATCAGCTGCTGCAGCCCATGGCCAGCTGTACCCGGGTGGCCCAGTGTGCCCAGGCGGTGCCAACCCTGCTCCAGGCCTTCTTCTCTGCCGCAACCCAGGTGAGCTGGCTAGCAAGGCCTTGTGCCCACGACACCTCACACAGCCAGGGAGCCTGGCCCAGAGCGGGGACCATAGCACTGCCCTTGACCTCTGCAGAAGGCCAGTCCTGCTGCATGCTGTCTGTGGCTGCCTGAGGCTTGGGGAGACAGGGAAAGGGCCACACACCACAGCATCATCCTCAGGATGGGACATAAGCTAGTGCCACTGGGGTGTGTCCTGGGCACTCCATGTTCCTGTGGCTCTGTGGTTCCTGCCTGGCTGCACCTGGGGAGCTTCCCATGTCTCCGTGAGGCCACAACTGAGCCACCGTGGGGCCAGACGCACCTATGGCCCAGTGGCCCTGGGTCTCGAATTGGAGAGCTGCAAGGGGGAGCCATGGAACAGAAATGGGGCTTCCCCGACCCCCATGAGTTCCAGAGGGAGAAGATGAGTTGGATGAGGAGTTTCGTAGCCCCTTGGCCACTCGCTCACCCTGTATTGGCCTCATCTCCCCAAGGGCTGCATAAGATAGTAACATTTGGGGTTAGGTGTACTGAGAGTCCATCTCTTGCCCATGTCCACCAGGTTACTGATGGGCCCCTGATCAACCAGCTGGCGCTACTGGTCCTGGAGAGAAGCAACACACTCTACCAGGTCCCACAGTATGAGGCCCGTGTGCACAGGTGGGTCCTTGCCCCCTGCAGCCAGCCAGGATGTACCAGTGCCCAGCATAGGCCGGAATCCTTCAGCACTGTCCCCCTCCCCAGCTGCCCCCAGCAGTCTCCCTCCTGCCACCTCCAGGTCAGCTCAGTGCCCGGCCCCAGCCTCCCCTCAGTCCAGAGTATGCTCTTGTCCTCAGGGCTGGCTCAGGCCCCCGTACACACAGGCTTGTCCTCGCCCTGGGACTGAGGACAGCCCAGATCAGCCTGGTCCCCGGTGAGCCAGCAGCCCTTCCCGGCAGGGGACCATCAGGACGAGCATCAGCTATCACCCTGCTCAGGCTCTCGGCCGGGGCCTCAGTCTCACAGATCCTGCTCAGTGAGCTCCTCTCTCGGCAGGGTGCTGAGCTCCTGGTTCCTGGCCCTGTGCAAGCAGAAGCCATCGCTGGTGCTGGAGCTGGCGAGGGAGCTCCTGGAGCTTGTGGGCAGCGTGAACAGCATCCAGAGGAGAGTGGGCATGTTCACCTGTGTGGTAAGTGGCAGCAGCCCCTCCTGCTTCCCACAGGACAGAGCCTGGGCACACTGAGCTGCTCTCCTGACCTAGGTGTGGGCCATCGGCGAGTACCTGTCAGTGGTCTGTGACAGACGATGCACCGTGGAGCTGATCAACAAGTTCTTTGAGGCCCTGGAGGCCTTGCTGTTTGAGGTCACCCAATCCCGCCCCTTGGCCAGCATGCCGCGGTGTCCACCCCAGGTCATCACAGTGCTCATGACTACACTGACCAAGCTGGCCTCCCGGAGCCAGGACCTCATCCCCAGGTACCCACCCAGTCAGGGCACTGGGGGAGGGGAGCCCCACTTTCTGTGGGGAAGCTTCTGAGGTGTTCCCTGGGCCTGTGTCATGAACTGGCTGCGGCAGCACAAGGGTTCTGGCTGGACACAGCGGTGTGGGCTGTGGGCACGGGCTCGGCAGTGGGCACTGAGCTGAAGCTAGGCTAGCTAGATGCTCTGGGGGACTGTGCCTCATCACACAGACCACTTCCTGCATGAAGGGCACTGCGAGCTGATGGGCTGGATCTCCCCCACCACCCCATCCCCAGGGTCTCTCTGTTCCTGTCAAAGATGAGGACCCTGGGCCAGAGCCCAGCCACCAGCTCTGTGCACAGCGAAGAGGATGCGGAAGCCATCCGCACACGGGCCACAGAGCTGCGGAACCTGCTCAAGATGCCCAGCGTGGCCCAGTTCGTGCTCTCACCAAGTGCAGAGGTGTGCCAGCCCCGCTACCACTGTGACACCAACATGGCCCTGCCCCTGGCCCTGCGCACAGTTACCCGGCTGGTGGAGAGGGAGGCTGGCCTCTTGCCGGGGTGACAGGACCGTGACCCAGTGGTCACTGACCAGGTGGATTCCAGCCATAGATTTAAGGGCCTGGGGCCGCCAGCCTGATACTGGGTCTAAGCCACTGGCTTTGGTGATCAGTGAGGAACTGAGGAGCAGGGGGGCCCCTGGGAGAGAAGAGAGGGCCCAGCACTTAGGGACGCCTCAGCCTGTCCTCTTTCTAGCTCTGCTGAGCTGTACCTTAGAGCAGCTGATGGATGGCCTTGGCCTTTTCTCAGGCTGGATGGAAGCCAAGCTGTGTCCTGCTGTTCCTGGCTTTTGGACAGTTCTGGGGCAGGGAGAGATGTAAAAATAAAGCTCATTACAAATTCTTGTGCACAGTCAGATCTCTTCTCTCCGCACCAGGTATCTCTGTGCATGGCAGCGCTGGGCAGGGCAGGGCCAGGCCTGGTTCCTTCTCACTCCTTCACTGGGACAGGGCGCCCTGATCCGGACCAATAGGGGTCCAGCCCTGGGGCGCTCTGCCACTGAGCTGCAGCCCCAGCCCATTGTTTGAGGCAGAGTCTTGACAAATCGTTTGACTGGGCTCAAAGTTCTGATCTGCTTTAGCCTCCCAGAGTGCTGGGCTTACAGGCGTGCTACTGTTTATGTGGAGACTGGGTCTCAACTAAATTGCCCACATTGAGCTCTCACTCAGTCCTCCTGCCCCAGCCTCCAGAATAGCTGGGAGGCCAGGATGGCTGATGATGCAGAAATAACTCATCACTGGGCGGGAGAAGGCAGTGGGAGTCTCCTGAGTTAGCACCGCATGTGCTCTGCCTTCCGCTTCACCGCAGGGCAGCATGGAGGTGGGGGAGAGCGGGGCCAGGCCTTGGCAGGAGGGCTGCAGGCAGTGGCCTCTTCCTTTGCCAGGACTCGGCTCTGCCAAGTGGGGCTCAGCCTCTTGCCCTCGCCTGGCTGGAGGCACGACCGCCCTGGGCTTCCGGCTCACAGGTGTTGGCGGGCCGCATGCAGCTGCTGAATGTTCTTTCTTTCAGCACCAGTGTCTTACATCGGGCTGTGAGAGCTGGACTCCAAGCACCACACAGAAATGGTGCTTAAGTGTTTGACTCATGGCTGAGCCTGAGATTTGCCCTGATGGTCAAAACTCAATGGTGGGTGGCACCAACCTGTGCCAGGGTCTGTTCTTCACTCCCACATGGGCTCACAACGTGCAGCCTCACGCGGTATGTCCTTGCTGAAACGGGGAAAAGTACTGGCTTAAAGTAGAAGCCGTGGCTCCCCAGAGCTCGGAGCTTGCCCTGCCCAGCGGCGGGTTCGGGCTGAGAGCCGAAGTTGTCACTTTTGAGAGCAAACACCACTTTCATTTCAAAGAATCACAGGCTGTCCAGATGGGTACCTGGCGGTATCTGGTAGGAAATGAATAAAGTCACTTCAAGGAAAAGAACCAAGAGTCTGCTGCCAGCGATAAAATCTGAGTTCTCAAAGTACAAATTGGAATGTTGAAGCTTGGGTATCTGATCTGTTAAACTTCCCTATCTAAAAGCAACCTTGGTGATTTTCAAAAATACTGGGGTTTTTAAAAATACTGTATGAAATCTTCAAACTTCATTTCTCTTAATGTCTCCACCATTTTATCTCTAGGTTTAATTCTGGCTAAATCATTCAGGCTATTTTTTCCAGTTCACTAATCCTCCTACTGTATCTATTTTAATACTTCATTGATGCCTAAAATTTTAGTGACTAGACTGTCCTGAAGGTTGCACAACTCTACACACTAACAACCATGGAGCTGTGTGATGTAACTTGGCAGATAATACGTGGTGTGAATCATATACCAGTTGTTAGGGTTTGTGTCTAATGTCCCCAAAAGCCTCATGCTATTTAGATGGGGCTTTTGGGGAGGTAGCTGAATCTCGAATTTGTGTATGATTCATGGTTCAGTGCTAGGATTAAGGGTGCTGGGATTGAGGGTGAGTGATTGCTAGATCAGTCCACTCTGGATTGGGACTGTCCTAATCCCAGCAGTCTGGATAAAATAAAAGAGCCAGAAAGAGGCTTGTTTCCCTTCTCTTCCCTTGTTGCTTCTGCTGTCTTCAGTGAGGTCACCCTGCCTTGGAGCCTGCTGATTATGGACTGAAATGTCTACAAACTGTAAGCTAAATGAACTTTTCCTCCTTTAAGTGTTGTGTACTGTCTCAGCAAGGAGTAAAGGAACTAGGACACCAGTGAAACTGTTGCCTATTTTCAATAAGCATTGTTTTCATCTCTGGAAGTTCTGGTTGGCTTCCTTGTACTCATGTATGAGACTAAATTCATTGTGATCCTTGGTGCATGACCGGGTCTGTTTGTGTTGTTTTAGTTCACGTTTGGTTTTTGTTTTCATTTTTGAGACAGGGTCTTGTTATGTAGTTCAGGCAGGCCTAACTTACTGGGTAGGCCTGGCTGGCCTCCAATTCATAGTGGTCCTCCTGCCTCAGCCTCCCGAGTGCTGGGACTACAGGCCTGTGCCACCAGGCCTGGCTTGGTTTTTGTTTGCTGATGCTGGGGCTCAAACCCAGGGCGGCTCAAAAGCTAAGTGGTCTACACTGAGCCACACCTTGGCTCATCTTCGATGTTTGCTGAGCTCTCTTCCATCTTTATTAATTGGCAGATACAACAGCATAATGAACCCACCGCCCAGTGTCAGGACTGGAAGTCTGGTGCCCACACATCTACCTGTGTGCTTCTGCCTTCTTTTGACCCCACTCTTTCCGAATCCTGAGTCGCCTTCCTGAAGGGCTTTCTTGAAATGTAGCAGTTCCTGCTCCCACATAAACAGGGATCCTTCCAGATACAGTGTTCCCTTTGATTTATCTTTAGCACTGTAAAGTAGTATCATTCTGCAGTCAACCTTTTAGGCCCGATTTTCTTTCTATTCACATGCTCTCTTGACTCCCTCGCTCCATGTCATCTGTCCCACCAGTCAGAGCTGACTGCAGCTGGCTCCTGGCGCGAGCATCATTTCCTGCATCACCAAAATACCTCCCAGTTGATCCTGTTTCTGTCCTGGTCTCTCACATGACAGCCAAAGTAACTGTTAAAATTTAGTCAGGTCTTGTAACTCTTCCCATAATAGTCCTGTCTCACCTAGACTAAAATCCAAAGTCCCCAGAACAGCCCCCAGCTATGTGCGTGACTGGGGCCCCAGTCTGGCCTGAGTGCCTCCAACTTCCTACTGACTGCTTCTGCCACACTGGCCTCTCTTCCTGTCCCAGGCATGAATGCTCCTCGTCTGAGGCCTGTGCCTGTTGCTCCCAGTGGAAGTGCTATCCACTAGGTAAGCATACAGCTGACCCTCGCGGCAGACCCTTCCGTGAGTGACACCTTGCTCATGAGACTTCCCCACATGCTATATATTAACACCCACACCCCACCCTCCGTCTGTACCCGCACACTCCATCTCATCTAGTGTGCATTGATTTTCCTCTGCAGCACTTAGCACCGGCGTGCTCAGTATTAATCTACTCATTTTTTTATCGTTAGACTAGAAAAATTAGAACCGAAGTTCCAAGAGGTCCAGGAAGGATGCTGTCTATCATTTATTCATATGTTCACATTGATTTCTGGCTGCTGCATTTACCCATTACTGAGAGATTTGTACTAAGGCCTTTTATCATAGTGGATTCAATGCTGGTCTTTGTCTGGCTTTTGTTTTATGTATTTTGAGAAAATGTTATCACGTGCATCCAAGTTTAGAACTATTTCATTTTCCTGATGAACTTTTAATTACTTTTACATCCGACAGATCCTTGTCCATCCTTTTTACATTTTTTATGCATTCTTACATTTTACATTTGTCTCATAAATATTATGTACCTAGATTTTATCTAGTTTGACAAGCCCTTTGTCTTTTTAACATTAAGAGTCCATTTACATATAGTATACCTGATAATTCTGGATAAATTTCTACTATCCTATTTAGAGCTACTTTTTGTGTGTGTGTGTGTTATTTTAGGAGTTTTCTCCCTTTCTGCCTTCGGGTTTTTGTTTTTCTTACTATATGATGTCTCCTTTCTTAGTTTGAAAGTTGAATCCTCTTTCTAGTCTTCTAGGGGCTACACCTGAGATGTCAGCACCCATTATTAAAAGGCTAAAGCTAACCAATATCAGTACCCCCTAAGACAACGCGAGACCTTACATTTTCCCTGTCACTCCTCCTGGCTCACATGCGGTTCGTTACCTGAACTGCTCCGCTGCCTTTACACTTAAATCCTCCCAAGTTAGATATTACTGTTGCTTTCTGTAGTGATTTACTATTTCCTTATGTCTGTTTATTTGCTTACCATATACTCTTGCATCTCAGACCTTCTGTTGAAGGGGAAATTAAAACTTTAAATAAAAGCCATAATGCAATTTTTTTTGGACAGGGAATCGAACTCAGGACCTTGCACTTGCCAGGCAGGTGCTTGTGCCACTGAGCTATATCCCCGGCCCCATAATGCATTTTAAATAAAAATCATAATGCATTTAAGGGTGTAGTCACTTGACTGGTCCTGGCATTCACTGAGGATTTGGGTCTTTTATCAGTTCTCAGCCATTCTTTCTTTATACTGCTCTTCCTGTTTTCCCTGTCTCCTTCCAGAACTCCAACTAGTATAAGCTGCACCCTCTTGTTCTGCATCTCTCACCTTTTATTTTCATGTTTTCTGGCAAACTTTCAACTCTGTCTTCCAGCTCATTACTGTTTCATCCACATAAAATGCTTAATCTTTTATCTGATTTTTGGAGGATGGTACTAGGAATTGAACCCAGGACCTACATCCCTAGCCCCTTTTGTTTTTGAGATGATCTCACATGTTGCCCAAGCTGGCCTCAAACTTGCAGTCCTCCTGCCTCAGCTTCTCAAGCAGTCCTTCACCTTGAGAAGCATCACAATGCATACTTGGTTATGGCTTCAGGACTGACTGTATGGCTTGTTTGGCCAGTAGGGCAGTACAGAGGTGGCAGAAGTAGGAGTGTGCTCCTGGCCCAGCTTGTCCCCTGCACGTGCTATTGCTGAGACCAGGGTAGGGCTCGTCTGTGCGACCAAGGAGAGCAGGAGCGCTCACTCACGGCCACAGAGCTCACCGCCGGCTGCAGTCTGCCGCACCCGCGTGCGCCAGCGGTGGCAGAGCTGAGTGGGGAGAAATGCTTTGGCTTTAAAGCTTGCTCCTGCGACCTCTCCCAGTGCACCATGGTGCCGGCTGACTGCCGTATAAATCAGTCTCTCTCTTTTGCCCCCTCATCTAGAAACTGTCACGCAAGTTACACGGGCTATGCCCATGTGTGCCCGAGGGGCCTGGCACGTAATAAATAAGCTCTACATGATACCATGGTCATGTGACTATTCCCTAGCCCTCTGTCCAGCCCTTCAGGAGCTCTGGAGCACTGGGGTCCCTCGATGAAGTCTGCCTGCTAGCTTGGGGCGGTTAAGACTCTGCCTCCTCTCCAGTCACCGAAGCAGAGGAGTGAGGGGCTGGGCCCAGCGACCTGCCACCTTGAGTGCAGCCTCTCGGAACTTACGACCCTCATTTCAGTTTTAGAGACAACCATGCATTTACAAGGACTTCTTAAAAATATACTTCACCTAGTGTTTTAGGCAGCTGGTCAGGAGCCACGGGTTCAACCCAAGTGAAAGGCCAACGCTTGCAAGTGGTGGCAGCGCTGACCAAAGGGCCTGTAGAACATGCACTGCACCTCCCCGCATGTCCAGCAGGGGACAGCATAGAGCTGGTGAGGCTGCAACTGGGGCCCGCTCAGGTCACTGCTCCCGGGCTCTGGGCCCTCCAGGAGGTCCCTATTTCACATGGCATGTCCTCTGCAGCTGACAGGCTGGGACCCCACCAGCCCGTCCCCAGGGCTTCCCTTCCTGTCCTGGCAACTGTTCTATGCATAGCGAGAGACACAGAAGTCCCCCATACCCAGGCCATGGAGCCACAGGACCTGCTCGAGATGCCTGGCATGTCCCAGGCTGCCGTCTGGCCGAGCACAGAAATGTGCCGGCCCTGCTGGCCCCATGATGCCAACATAGCCCTGCTGCTGCCCCATTAGGCTGGCAGCCTGCCAGGGTGAAGGAACAGTGACCAGGTGTACAACAGCTACAGATTAAGTGCCTGGTATTAGGGCCAAGCCGCTGGCTTTGGTGATCAGAGGGAAGGGCGGGGCAGCTGGGCACAGGGTGCCTGGTCCTCAGTGACACTGCAGCTCAGCCAGTCCCCTTCCAGCCTTCTCGGGGGCTCCAGACCTGTGCTCGGGTACACAGCATGCTAAGCCAGGCAGCTAGAAGGTGGAGCTGCCCTGCTTGGTGGCTCTGCCCTTCGGGCTGCAAGAGAGCCACGGTCTTTGCTCTGCCTCTGGACAGGGAGGGGACAGGGCCACAAAGGGTTTCTACTGTGCTTACAGGGAGTGGGGGCTGTGCAGGGCTATGGATAGACCAGGCTGCAAATGGCAGAGCCCACCACTGCCCCCAGGATAGGAAAGATCGTTTATTGAATCTATACTTCTCTGTTAAAGTCTTTACACATAAAAACTCTGTAAGAAACATTACCACTTAGTGTCATCTGTCATATAAATAAATATACAATGAGATGTACATTATGAACAGGTGTGTCCTAGTGAGGCCACCACACAGGAACTCACTGGCGATCTGAAAGCTGAGGATGGACGGCCTGAAAGAACTGGGGGCGCCTGGCGGGGCAAGGTGCTGGGGGTGGGGACACATCCCGCAGCCCCATCTAGGGTGGGGGCGTGCGGTAGCGGATTTTCTTGGCTGTTTCCACATCAGACTTGGCAACCAAAAACCGCATCTTCTTGCCCCCATGTCGGATCAGGTCCACAGCTCTGAAACCAACCAAGGGGAGAGGGAGTGATATGGAGGCCCTGGGTGCTCATGCTCCAAAGCCAGGGCAAATCAGACTCCCTCCCACTCAGGGACCTTGCAAAACAGGGTGAGCCCTGCCCTCCTGCCCTCCTGAGGGTGCCCGGGAGGGGTGAGAAGCAGTGGTACCTCATGTAGCTCACACCCATCAGGCTGGTGCCGTTCACCTCCAGGATTCGGTCTCCCAGTGACAGTCGCCCATCAGCGGCTGCAGGGCTGCCCGGGAGCAGGGTCTGGATGTAGAGCCCTGGGGCGCCCAGAGCTGTGTGCTGGGGAGAAGCAGAGGATGCTGACACCCTGTGTCCCCAGCAAGGACCCGCAGCCCCTCCCTCAGCACCTGCAGACCCCAAACCCAGTGCAGACTGTTTATTCAGTATGAGTATCAGATGTCTCACAAGAACTGAGCCCAGTGCTGTCCCCAAAGGCTGGGACAGATCTTAAAGGCCAGGCAAGCAAGCAGGGCAGCTGTAGAACCGGAAGGACCCTCCACAGTCATGGAATCCTCCGCACTCCTCCCCTGGCGAGGCCATGGCCATCTAGCTGCACAAGCTGTGACCAGGCTGGACAGGAAGGGCAGCGGCAGTCCATGGCTTTGGGGTGGACAGAGGAGGCCCGAGCCACTCACCATGCCATCGATGAGGCCCATGCCCAGCCCTAAGGGGCCTCTCTCCAGCTCCACAGAGAAGACATAGCAGAAGTCCTCAGTGCTAGAGCTGCCGCTTGAGGGATCTGGAGGAGACTCCTCCACAGGGGCCACTGTGTCTCCTGAGTGGGCAAGGAGGGGTGCAGGGCATGAGGGTCCACAAGGCTGGAGACCAGTGCCACCCCAGGAAGTCAGGACACAGGACAGCAGCCTGTGGACAGCAGCCAGTGTTCAGGTTGGGTCCACCTGCTGGCTGCACACAGTATGTCTGCAAGGGGGACCTCGTCCTCTCCACAGCTGTGCCAGGACAACAGCCCTCCCGTGGCCTGACCTCTCTCCCCAAGGCACTCATGCCCACCAGGGCCCTGGTCAGGGCAGAACCAGGGCCTAGCCTGGAGCACACCTGTGCAGGTAGCTACCCCAGCCAAGCTCTGCCAGGGGATCCCAGCACTTGGGGACCCTCGAGCTCAGCCCGAGCATGGAGGACCCAGTGCTGAGCTCCTTCCTGGGCCTGGCTATATCTGCCGTATGTGTATGGCACACACTTAGGCCCACATGCAGTTACTCCCGCTCCTTCTGGAAGCTTTCCCAAGCTCCCACTGCACATCTACTGGCTGAAGCCTGTCACCTGTGAACCCCTCTCTACCTGCTGAGAACCCATTCTGAGTCTCAGTCCCCCTTACCCAGGAGCAAGACCTTCCTTACCTCCCCCTCTGAGCTCCACTGTTGCCGCACTAAGGGGAGGCTGCAGACACCTTAGGACTCCAAGATGGAAATACCCCAAGGCAAAGGGTATGCACAGGGCTGGGCCTCACCTTCTAGAGCTGCGCCACCGGGACCCAGCCCATTCCTCTGCCCTTCAGAAAGCATTTTTCCACAGGGGCCGCCAGGCTCAGGCCACCTAGGGCCCCCAGGCTCGAGGCCTAGTGGGGTTCCCGGAGGTGTGAGAAGGCAGGAGGAATCAGTGTGTACAAGGCCGGCCTGGGAGTTCCTGTGGCACCCTCGGCCAGGCTGCCATCCCCCTGGGGGCTCCTGTGCCCCAGAACCCCTAGCACCAGGAACAGAGTGTGCAGGGGTGGCTTCAAGGACTCCTCCACTGGAGTCCCTGGTAGGGAGGGAGCAGCCCTGGCCCTCCAGGTGCCCCTCGGGGATGGTGTGATACAGGCCCTGCAGGGAGAGAAGCAAAGGGTCAGGCTGTGAGAAGGGGCAGGCCAGATGGCCATGGTGCCCATCAGGAAGAGACAGGGTCCCAGGGCCACCAGCCAAAGGACATGTGCTAGTCTGCACCATGAAAAATGTGGGAGAACCAGCAGATGTCCCCACCATCTGCAGCTCTGGGCTGAGGTCACTCGTGCTGGCTGTGTCTCCAGGGCCAGGCAGCCCTGTGCCTGTCTCCACCTCAATACATGCTAGGGGACCCAAGTCCCTCCCCCCAGCCTCCTGGCTACTACCTCAAGGCTGCCCAGCTGGGTGGGCCCGCGGCCAGGACTGGCTGGGCCACGCAAGCCCCACAGGAAGTGGCGCATATAGAGCAGGTGCTGGTAGACTCCATCATCTGGGCAGTCGGCCTCCAGGTCCACCTGGAAGCCCTCACTGGGCAGGACAATGGGTGGCGGCTTTTCATAGGACTCCAGGATGTGCTCTGCCATAGAAGGAGTGAGGGTGCAGTGACTGGCCTGCTCCTCCACCCGGCCCCCCACCTGGTGTGTGGGACCTGGACCAACAGGCTGAGCACTGGGCCTGACCCACCCAGGCCATGGGAGATGGGGTCCCGCCAGGGCAACCAACCCCAACTTGGCTCTCATCTCCTCTCCATCCTTAATGACCTCCCAGTAGTAGGGTGTCCAAGATCCCCGGGACACGGACCAGGCCTTTGCCATGTGGGACTCTGGGCACATCCCACGGAGTCACAGTGAGCAGCTCGCCTGACTGAGCTGGGCAAGCTCCCAGGGCGCTGAGGGCCCAGAGCAAGCTTGTTTCTATACAAGTGGCTGGGATCACAAGGCTGCGTGCAGCTGGGCTGCATCCACAACAGCATTACAGAACCTCTCTGGTGGCGGAGGCCCCTGAGGTGACGTCCCCCCTGAGTTCCTGGTACGAAGCAGGATGTGTGCAGGCCCCAGATGCCGATGGCTGAATGGGAAGGGCTGAGGGAGAAGCACCTCCCACCCCCTTCACCATGTTTTATTTACATGCTACAGTATGCACGGTGCTCATGGAGGAGGGGTGTGTGTATGAGAAGATGTGTATGTGCCCTTGTGCACCTGTGCAGCGCCCCCAGCCCAAGGCTCCATGAGGGGAACGGGGACCTCGGGCCTGAGCTGGGGCTGGGAGTTGGGTCAAGGACTCATGGGGCAGGGCAGGCTCCAAGTGCTGGAGGCCCACTCTCCCAACTTAAAGGGGCAGGTACCAGTGGCATTGTGGCTGCCCTCAGCCTGGGGACAATGGTCTCACCTCTGACCCCTGCCGCTGGCAGCCTCACCTGACTGGAAGGCATCAGGACAGTCCTGGGCTCCGGGCTCCCAAGCACTCATGGGGCCCATGGCCGAGGCCAGCTGGTACTGGGTCAGCAGCCGGTGCAGCTGTGCTGGGCTCAGGGCGGGGAACGTGGCCCGCAGGGTGGCCCAGCTCATCTGGAAGCAAGGAGGAGCTCGGGGTCAGAGGTCTCCAGGTGCACAGGGTGCCCAGCACAGCCCTGATCCCAGGGAGGGCCACAGCACAGGGCAGGGCTTCCAGGGAACACACGGCCCCAGGATTTGTATGCCACCAAGGGGCTGTGCAGGACAGCAGTGGTCACTCGGGACAGCACCACAGTCACCACCCAAACACCCTCAACACCAGCCAGGAACTACCTCACTTGGCTCCAAGTCCAGATCAGGGACTACTGGCAAGTTGGGGGGAATAAAATCGGATCCCTAACTCACACTATGTAAAAGAATTCAAGGGGTCGGGAGACATGTGAAAGGCAGAACGGAAATCACTCAGCTCTGAAGTGGGACTGACTGTTGACTGTAGCTCAGGGTCAGGAGGATCTTTTTGTTATTGTTCCTTGTAGTACTGGAGACTGAACCCAGGATCTCCACACTGAGCTATGTGACAAACCTTTTTGCTTATTTTTCTTTTTGAAATAGCATCTTGCTCAGGTGGCCAGGCTAGCTGCAACTCGTGATCCTCCTGCCTCAGCCTCCCAAAATTCTAGGGTTACAGATCTGCACCATGTGCCTGGTTGGGAGAGCTTTCTTTTTTTCCCATTGTATTTCTTTTTTTTTGAGACAAAGTCTTGCTATGCAGTTCAGGCCGGACTTGAGCTCACTTTGTAGCCCAGGCTGGTCTTGAACTTGCAATAATCCTCCTGCCTCAGTCTCCGGAGTGCTGGGATTACAGGCCTGCACCATGCACCTGGCTGGGAGAGCCTTTGTTTCCTTAAAATTAAATTAAATTAAATTATTTATTTTTGCTACTGGGAATCAAACTGAGGACCTTGTGCTTTAGGAGAGCATTCTTAAGACAGAAAAAGGTGTAAGTCCTTGGGAAATGGCGGACTCCCCTGACAAAACCAAGCCCAGTACTTCTGTGGCCCCTGGGCCTTAGGCATGGTCACTGTAAAACCCTTTCTTGTCTCCAGCTGGGCTCCTGCTTTCCTTTCCAGGGCCCATTCCTCCTGCTATTCACAGGAGGCCCTCCAGCCTCACAACAAGGCCATGGTAGGACACGCTGGAACACGGCCTGTCCTATCCCGGGAGATGAGCAATTACTGGCTCTGGCAGTTCTGGGGGCAGCCCCTTGGCCTGCAGACTCTGTGGCTCAGGTAGCTCCTCTCCGGGCCGTGTCTCATCCCTGTCTTGCTCTGGGAGTTGCTCTGTGACACCGTCTGGGTCAAGCTCCAGGTGCAGGGAGGTCCCCGCAAGCTGCCCCCTCACTGCCCCGCTCTTCAGATCACTGTCCTGACTTCAGCTTTCTTTCTTTTCTTCCCCTCTTCCCATTTCACTCGTTTGCTTTTCCACTGACGTCTGCAGGCCAGGGCCATGGTCATCACGCACCCACCCTGAAGGGACTGTCAGTGTCTTGGGCTGCTGACCCCAGCAATACATGTTACTCCTGAGGCTTCTGGCCCTCACCCTCATGCCAGTTCAGGGGGGTTCTTTTTGATGCTGTGAGTTCCACCAATACTGTCAGAGAGGGACCCAGCAGAGCAGACCCCCACCTGGTCTCCCTCGAGCGCCCTGTGTGCCCTCTCTGGCCTTCCTGCTCTGCTCTCTGAATTTCCTGGCTTTATCTTCTGCCTTGGGGCTTTCCCTTCTCCTTTCATAGTTTTAACTTCCAACAATCTCAATTTTTTCCTATTTATAGACTCATTATTATTTATGAATACTTCTCTTTATTTTTATGGGATAATTTTGTAATAAAGTTTCTTTTCCTTGAATAATTTGTTCCAGGGATACTCAATTGTGACCAGAAGCCACAGAACCCTCAAGCTAAGAATGGTATTTATTTTTATTTTTTGACAGCCTTCACACTGAGCTACATCCCCAGCCCTCTATTTAGTCCAGACAGAGTATCAGTGAGTTGCCAAGCAGACTGGGCTGGAACTTGAGATCCTCCTGCCTCAGCTTTTGGAGCAGCTAGGATTACCAGTGTGCCTTACCATGACCAGCTACAGAACAGTTTTTAAAGATTCAATTTCTTTACTGCACAGGACTACTCTGAATTCTATTTCCTCGCGTTAGTTTTCATTAGTACGCATTTCCTTATTTGTCCATTTCATCTAAATTGTCACATTTATCAGCATAAACCTATTGTGATCATTACAATATCCTCTTCATACTGATTTTTAGTGTAGGCTCTGAGTGATATATCCCCTTCTGCATTAATACTAGTGGTTTGTGTTTTCTCCCTTTTTTTATTACAGATTTTACTGCTCTCCTCTACCACAAGCCTGCTGTTTCACTCATCTTTGCTCTGACCCGTCACATCCTCTCTCCTGCTTTCTGTGGATTTGCTGTCTTGCTTCCTGATCAGGAGCCCTCACTTTGTTTTCCACTGAGCACTGCGTTGACTCTGGCCCCCCGGGCTCCAGGTTCTGGCCTTCACGGCCCCTGACCACCCTGACACAGATGAAGTGAGCACATCAGGGCTGGCCCGGGGTGAGCAGGGCTCAGCTCCAGTGGGGGCCTGCTGGTCATGCCTGAAGGTCTCCTGCATGCAAATCCTAACCTCAGCACGGCGGTACTGTTCTGACCCGGCCACAAGGCTGCCTGTGCGGGGGCGGCTGCAAGGACTACGTGAGACAAGGAAGCACGGCCACTGTGCTCACTGACAGGACATGCAGGCAAGGTGGTGCATGTCCTAGTGCTCAGGCAGCAGTGCTCACTCTCCCCGATAGCCCAGCCATGCCAGAGTCTGCTCGGGCACGGTGCCACACTGTGCACCCAGTACAGCTCAGAGAGCAGGCATCATCATGAGCTGCCCTGTGAGTGCCCACTAGCAGCCCAGAACTTGTTTGATGCCTTCCAGGAAGGAAAAGAGGCCTCAGCTGGATTTTCATTCATTATCAGTGATGATGTTTTTTGGGGTCAGTGGCTGGCGAGTGGCAAGGGAGGACAGCAAGATGCGCCTGAACTTCCTGTTGCTGGAACAGATGCCCACAAGCCTGGGGTTAGAGCCTTGGGTGTGTAACCTCACAGGCCTGGGGCTCCGTGGGTGGGGACCAAGGTGTCCAAAGCAGGGAGTCTCCTTGAGCTCTGTGGGAGGATCCACTTCCTGCCCTTTTGGTCCCTTCCTGTGACTGAAGTCAGAAAAGCAGGGTGCCAGCTGGGCCCCCGGCTCCCAGCCCCTCCTTCCTCAGATCCAGCCACTGGGGACAGGTCCCTTTTCTCCCGCCCTCCATCTCTGGCCCACCCTGTGGACTTGACTGATTAGCCCAAGCCCACCTGCAAGACCAACAGCCACTTCCTCATCTTAAGATTCCTGATCTTAGCACATCCGTGGAGTCCCCTTTGCCATGCACAGTGACAGTCACAAGGCCCAGGGGCTGGACAGAGACTTATTGGGGCCACTAACCTGCCTACTGCAAGTGGGGACAACCTTGCAAGCTTTCAAGGAACAACTGAGTTTTCTGGGCCTAGAAAGCAAGGTTCCCGGCCACCCTTGACCCAGTTTGGAAGCCCAAGGCACCATGTGGCCTCAGCCCTCCCCATGCTGCTGTGATATCCCCACCTGGACAAGCTGGGCGCTGGGAGTGGCCAGCAGATGCAGGGTGCAGGACAGCTTCCGGAAGAAGTGCTCTCCAGCCACCCCTAGTCCAGCACTCCTCGTCCACTCCAGGAGCTGCTCCAGGCGGCTGCAGGCCTGGACACCTCTGGGCCAATGGAAGCAACTCAGGGAGGGGCCTGAGGAGGGAAGGGGAAAGGGGGGTGATGCCCAGCCCCCACACAGGAACCAGCACTGGGCTCCCCAGGGCCCATTCTCCGCTCGCAGGCCACTGAGGACAGCACAGCTCAAGCACACCTGAGACGCTGCCTCGACTTCCCAGACCGTTCCTAGGGTGGGGCAATGGAGGCAGTGCTCAGGGCAGGAGGCTTGTGATTGCCACAGGCTGCAAAGCGCAGGCCTCACCAGACACACCTTGCCCCAGTGCCGCCTTGCCTGTGCTAGCAACTCATGCGTGCTGGGGCTCATCCTGAGCAGACCTCTCTGTGCCCCCGCAGTGGCCCTGGCTGGAAGTAACCCGTGCTCTGAGCCCAGCAGATACAGAGGCCATCAGCTTGGCAAGGCAGGGTCTAAGGGCAGAGCCTTGGCAGCAGCACAGATTTAGGCCCCTCTGGTAACAGGTCCCACTGGCCTCAGCCTGCTGCCTGCCCACACCAGCACACCCAGCCCTGGCCCAATCCAGGCAGAGTGGGCCCTCAAGAGTAGAGCTGGGCACACTAACAGGCACAGGCCTGACCCTACGTGGCCATGCTCACCTCTGTCCAGGAGCTGGTTGAGCAGCAGCGTGCCTGAGAAGAAGAAGAGATAAGACAGCATCTGGGAGGCCACCTCAGGGTGTACCCGAAGCTGTCGCAGGAGATCCAGGGCGGCCTGGTACACGGCCACGACGCGGCGCAGTTCCTCGGGCAGCGCAGGGCCCCCGTGCCAGCACTCCTGGCGCTCAGTCTGGAAGGGGGGGCACTCCAGGAGGGCAGGGAGGCAGACGTACAGGCACTGTGAGGCAAAGAGATCCCAACACTTCAGGGGCGCTGGGACCAGCTCAAGGACCGACCGGCAGGCCAGGCCCCAGGGGAGCTGCCTCCCAGGAGGAGCCCAGGCAGCACAGTGGGCTCAGAAGGGCTGGCCTGTTCCTATTCCTGTCAGGGGTGGTGCATAGAAGTGGCACTGGTGGGACGGGTCCCAAAGGGGGTCTGGAAGCTCCCTACGGGAACCAGGAAAGGTGTGCCCCATACTCCCAAAGCACTGCGTGTGGCTCAGGACACGGGGGGCAGCAGCAGTACTGCTAGCACCAGCTAGGGTCAAGGTGGCAGCGGTACAGGGTCCTGTGTGCCCCACCCAGGGCTTCTCAGGCGCTTATGCCACTGAGCTACATCCCCTACCCAGGGCTTCTCAAAAGAAAGGAAGAGGCCAGATGTCACCTGGGTTTATGCCAGGTGAGAAGAGTGACCTGGGGGAGGGTGGGGGGAGGGAGCACACCGGGTCCCCGGAAGAGCCCAGCCGCACCTTGGAGAGGTAGTACACACACTGCTGGAAGGCATAGAGCACCACCTCCTCCAGCGCCGCCATGGCCTCTTCGCTGGCCGTCAGTGTGCAGGAGAACAGCGACTCCTTGGAGCCTGCAGGGGGATGGCCTCTGAGCGCCACTGGGCTCCACGCTCGTGGACTGCCGCAAAGAGCAGCGACCCAACCCAGCGTTTGCCCAGCGCTCCCCCCGGTGCTCCGCCCCATGTTCCCACGCGGGCTCAGGTACGTGATGAGCTGGCAGGAGGAAGGTAGCAGGCCCCAGCGAGCCCCACGACAGGGTGCCCCCACCCCCTGCAGGTCCAGGTGCCAACCCGCAGGCAGAGAGCGCATGTGGGATCCTGAGTGGATGCTATGCACATGTGCTCAAGAGCTGCGCGGTGGGACCCCTTGTAAGAGCTGGGACACAAAGTCAGGATGACAAAGGTGATTGTGCCAGCTCTCAGGACATGGTATGGCAGAAGGTTTCCCACAGTCATTTCCTGCACAAGTTCGGCAGGCTGGCCGATGGCCTCCAAGCCCTCCCTGGTCATGATGTCGGTGTGACTTCTGAGTCAGATCCTGGGCAGTGAGGCTGGGTCCAGCCAAACAGCCCTGGGCCCAGTGTCCCAGCTCCAGGCCTGACAGACCAGAAACAACTTCCTCCCTGAGATGCAGGTGATGGTCCTCCAGCCCTCAAAGCAGGGAGAGGGTCCCTGGACCACAGCGGGACTCTGAGCACAGGCCTAGACTGCCGCGCAGAGGGCCCTCTCACACTGCACAGGTGGGTGAAGCAGTTCCTGAGCCAGCGCTCCCTGGTAGCCAGAACAAAAGGGACCTCCCCACCCCCAGCCCCACCACATACACAAGGAGGGCAGCAGACCCTGTTCCCAGGTGACATCCCCTACTCCCCACATAGCTGGAAGCAGAGCCAGGCTTTAGGAATGAGAAGGACGCAGGAATTGACTGCAGCAGGGGGCAGGGCCGCTGGGCACCACAACTCTGTGGCCCACAGGCAGGTGAGGTGCCCTTGCTCTGGAGACCTAAGCCAGGCAGAGGTGATGCCCCTTTCTGGCAGTCCAACTGGCTGCTCTTCAAGTGCACCTGAGGGGACAAGGGACAGGGACGAGGAAGGGTCCATGCCAGGAGCAAGCTTTCCTCCACACATCCACAAAGGCTGGAGTCCTGAGGCCCTGGGAGCCCGCAAAGGGGCCCACCCCTCCCACCATGAGCTAGAGGGCAAGCAAACCTCCCTTGCCTACGCCCACATCCAGAGCCTGGCCCCTCCACCCACCCAGCCTGCATAGGAGCCCAGTCCACAGTCTCATCTGGTCTTAGCATCCAGTTCGGCTTCAGGCCCCTGAAGCAGAGCAGGAGCCTGTCCTGAAGAGGGTACCACGGATGCCCCGATCTCTCTGGTCGCCAGTAAAGAGCCCTCCTCTCAGGACATCTGCCCATGAGGTACCACAGGGTGCCACAGGGCCCAGAACCACTGGGTGCAGCCTGCTGGAACCCCAGGCTGGCTTTGCTTCCTGGGGTCTCTTTCTGATGGAGCCCACAGCTGCTTCCCAGAGGACAGCAGTATCTGGGGGACCACAGCCAGGGACGCCTCACAGCCCCCACCCCAGTGCCTCCCAGCTGGGAGACAGGCCTGAGGGGGCTCCACCATAGCCTGGGCCCCTCAGAACAGGGCCATCAACCCACACCTGCTCAGCCCCCCTCAGCACCCCAGCCAGGCCGGATAGCCCAGAGCCCTGCCCATGTGAGGACAGTGAGCAGCTCTGTGTCAGCCACAGCCAGACGTGGCTGGTAGGACAACGCCAGGGCCACCCACTGGACCTGGTCAGAGCACTGGCCCTACTGCTGGTCCCCAACTCTATCCAGGAAGAAATTCCCAGGTCAGCTCCAACCTCCAATGGCTGCCAGCTAAAGTCTACCTGCCCACGGCCTGGCCCTACTCCACCCACAGAGCACCTTCCCGGTTGGTGTTCACAGGACACTTTCCACTGTGTTTCCTAAATTCTGTGTGCACATTCCCCACATGATAATCTCTAAACATGACTCAATCTACAATTTTCCAATCCTTTCCAAAGTCTTGGTGCCTTTCGGAGCACAGCATTTGTTTATGATGCACTGAGATCATCCTGTAGGTCCCCAGCCTGTGGTAAGCAGAACTGAGTAGGCTGCAGTCAAGGTGGCTCCACAGCAGAGCACCAGGCGCTGGGCACAGAGGTGCCAGGTTGGCTCAGACGCCAGGCCTGGCCTCACAGGCCGTCCCCAAATTGTTGCTCACATGGAGCCCGGCACCAACGAAGCCCAGACTTGAACCCAACCCTCTGTCATGGCCGGCCAACTGTGCCGACGACAGCACCTTGCCGGGGATCGCCAGTCGGGCTGTACCTGTGACATCCAGCTCCTCTTCCATGCTCTGCATGTAGAGCGGGCATTTCTGCTGGATAAAGTACAGGAGCTCGATGGAGTTAGACATCCAGAAAAGAATGTGCTGCAGATCTGGAACTAGGTCAGCCATGGTGAAGCTGGCCCAGGAGATGGGTTCCTGGCTACCAAGACAGAAAGACTCAGTTATGCTTGGCCCAAGACCCGGGGGTTCAGTCTGCAGCTCTGTCTTGGCAGAAAGTTTGTTCCCGTGGAAAAGGGGCAAAAACAACTACCGTTGTCACCAGCCACGTTAGGCTGGAGGATAGAATTATGCAAACTCCCACTTGGCATCTGCCCACAGGACATCAGACAGTCACCACGGCCACCAGGAGTGGACTCTGGTAAACAAACCACTTCCACGGCGTCTCTTTTGAAATTAGAAAATACAGTAGCTGCAGGTGCGGACAGAGAGCACATGTAGGCACGCATGGGCATCGCGTACATGGAAGGGTAAGGTCCATGGCTTTTAGGCAGGAAAACATGAGTTCAAATGTGTTAAGAGCCAGAAACAGGAGTTTCTGTTACTTAGTGAACAGGTGATTAGTAGAGGAAATGCACAGTAACGGATTGGACAGGTACACAAATATTAGCGACACCCTCCTGTGTCCAAGCAGAATCAGAAGGTCATGAAGTTGATGGATCAAGGGGCAGTGACCAAGGCTTGTTCTTGGAAGTTTCAGAGGGGCTCATCAGAAAGCCCAGCATGGGCACTGTTAGCCAAAGAAACTTCTGGGATCTGTAGGAGAGTTGGGCGGTGTGTGGTGTTCCCATCACACACCTTCCTGCAGTTTGGTTCTTTATCCACAGGGGGCACTGTGACTCCACTTAACAAAACCAGCAGCTGCCACTCAGTGCTACAGATGCCAACTGCCTAACAGCCCTAAGCAGCTCAGATCCTCCTGGCCAGCCTGGGTGGGGCTCCTTCCCTCCCAGGCCTGATGCCTCCCCACGAAGGGCTCCCTTTGCAGGGGACAGCGACACAGTTGGGGCTCCCGTACCCCTCAACTGGCAGCCCCCACATCCACCACCACTACCCTCTCTCCTGTGTCTGTCAGCACCAGCCCGAGGTACGGGTGTCAGTCATCCTCCAAGTGGCTGAGAGCCTCCAGTGACCATCCTGAGTGGGCCCCTGGGCGCCCACTTGGTGGAGGCGGTCATTCTTCAGTCTCAAACGCCACACACACCTCCGCCATCACCTCAGCTTGCTCATGCCCTGGACAGGCTTTGAGGGCCTCCTGGGGCTCCCAGCAGCGCAGGCGCCACATCACCCCAGTCACAGCCACCTGACACTGCTGAGCATCCCGAACTGGTGTGCACCCAACCGGGGAGCAGGCAGTTACCCCAGATTTGACAGACAGGCCCTGGGCAAGGAGGGCATCCTGCTACCTGTTACCTGGCTGCCCCAGGACCCTTGTGGCTTTGTCCCTCTCTAGGGTATTCTAAGGGGCAGGCAAGGGGCTGTCCAGCCACCTGTGCCCACAGGGGGAAGGGGGAAGCTATGAACCAGACGGATGACGTGGACACTCGGGCCAGGGTCCCAGAGCAGCATGTTGCTAGGACTGTGTGCAGCTGGTTTGCAAACCATTAGGGAAGGGCCAGGGTTTTGACTTTCTCCCTCTGTCCCAGATTCTCCCAGGACCTGAGGTGTCACCTGTCGTCTCTGATGTAATATCACTTTGATCCAAAAACAATGCTGACCTTCTCTGTCCTGCTCCCCAGCAGGGAGAAGCCAGCTTAAGACAGTCTTTTCTGAAGCTACATGGGCCGCTGAGGCTGAGGCCACCTTGTTCTTTCCAAAGTCCGTCCCGATAGGGTGTGGATCGCACACAGCACACAGCGTGTATGAGCGGCGCGGAGCCGCGCGTTGTGGGGAAAGGGTTAACTCAGAGCTCCTTCTACTTTGTTTCCAACATTGACCTGAACTCAAAGGCACACAGAGGCTGCAGCTGGGAAATAAACTGCTAGGCACCTCCGCCTGGGGCGCAGTGTTAAACCAAGTGGGGTCAGCATCCAGCACAGGACAGCTGCCAGCCGGCCACGCACCACGGGCCTGGGTGGACGCCAGGAAACCCAGCCCACCCCACCCAGGCCCATCAGGGGCAAGAGGCAAAAGCAGGCCTGAAGGAAAGGGAGCCCACGAAGGCCTGGAGCTGCTCTGCTGAAACTGAGCAAGCGAGAGAGGGAGGGAAGAAGGGAGGGAGGGAGGGAGGGAAAGACTCCCAGGGCAGCACGGTGTCAGCAGGGCCTGGGGTCTGGGGGGCGGCAGGCATGGGCTTCTCTACAACAGTGTCTGTGTGTCACTTGTGTCTTCACAGCAAGCACACGTCCCTGCCGGAGAACCACATGAGAGCAGGACAGTGCAGAGGTGCTCGCCTGCAGGGGAGGAGGGCTGGATGGTGGCGAGAGCAGACGGGCTGAGGGACCTGGGGAGATGCCGGTGCGAGGACCAGAGAGAGAATCGCTCACTGTGTGGCTGAGAAGCCCAGGAGAGCAACACTGACCAGAGAGAAGAGGGGGCAAAGGCAGAGGGACAGAGTGGACAGGGGTCTCCTGGAGACATGGACAGAGGCAGAAAGGAAACAGATGGAGGCCAGGTAGAGCTCGGGAAGGACAGCCACCGCAAGGACAGGGACAGGAGACAGGCAAGAGCACCTCAGGGACACTGGACAGAGGAGGACAGTGTCCCACACCCAGTGGCATATGAGGACATGGCCAAGAGGAGCAGATACTTCCTGGGCCTGATGCAGACCCTAGGTGGCAGGGTTAACGGGCAGGGGTGCAGGGCACCAGGCTCCAGAGTTTGGGGACAAGGCACAGAGAGAACAGAGGCAGCGATGCAGCACGAGGCGCAGAGTGGAGGCGGGCAGCGGGGAGAGAGGTGAGGCGGCCACTCAGGACGAGTGTTGCTTCCTCCTTCCTGAAGCAGAAGAGGCAGCTGTCTGTGAGGGCACAGGTAAGATGTCAGAGTAAGAGGAGACTTGGTGCTGCAGGGCTGCCTGCCAGGCAGGACGGGTGGAGGCACCATGGCAGGGCACGACCCACCCCACACAGAGCGTGCATCCCGTCAGATAGAGCAATCTCATCACTGGGACGCCAGGCCTGAGGCCTCCGTGAGCTGTCTGGTCTTTGGGCTCCTGTCTTATGAGAGGCCACTGGTTGTGGGTGCCCTGTGGTACCAGCATGCCCACTGTGTAATCTTCCTGAATTCCAGAATATTCTGAAGCCCAATACACCCAGCCCAAAGGCTTGGGATGAAGGAGTCCACGCCTCTGTGTGTGCACACAGGAATTATTTATTACACAAACGGAGCACAACAGTGCACACCTGTAATCCTAGCTCTATAGCAATTTGGCCAGACTCTGTTTCAAAATTAATAAAAAACTTAAAAAGCTGGGTTGTAGCTCAGTGCAGAGGCCATGGGTTCAATCCCCCATACTGCAAAAACATTTCTGGATATTTGCCACTTTGCCAGCACACTGAATATGAACTGCTGGGTGCCACTGGGCACTGGGGCAGGGGGAGCAGCCGAGGCCCCACAGAGACAGGAGGGCACCGCGTGCAGCAACAGGAAGGCGGCTCACATGAGACTTCGCAACGAGGTCAGGTGCTAAGGATAACGGAACCACATCTTTAAGGGCTGAAAGAAAGAGCATTTCCCAGCACCGCATCCGAGGGCAGTCACTAGTGAGGCACTAGCGAGGCACTGAGAGGCCCTGGTGACCTGGTCACTCAGGGACGACAGCCCACAACAGGGACTAAGATAATGACACGGAAAAAGTTACTGGATAGCAAAAGCACTTGGGTGAGCGAGAAGCAGCACAGATCATAAATCCAAACACAAACAGGACGGCACGGGGCATGAGGGGCTACAGGAAAGGCAACGCTGGCCTACGAGCACAGGCACCGGAGCGACAGCCAGGATGGGGTGGGGCGAGCCCGCTGAGAGCTAGTGTTCAGCAAGAAGGGAGCTCGGTATTTTAGGAATCACCCTGAATCCACAGGGGGAGTTTCTAAAACCCAGTGCGATGAGGAAATAGGGAAGACACCCACGATAGGCACAGTAAACAAGCGCTGCACAGGCAGTGCGGGTCCCACACACCAGTAACTGCAATCAAAACAAACGGGCCAAGCGTTTCCTTTAACAAAGATAAGCAGGTTGGACAAACAACTGCTTTCAAAAAACAAAAGGACATAAAAAGGTTGAAAGTAAAGGCTTTACGAAAATTATTACCAGGCAAACAGTAAATACATGAAGGGAAGGAGTATGTCCACGCGGGAGAGGGAGGCTGGGGCAGTAAGAATTATAGGGAAAAGGGACGCAGCTTTAAAAGGAACAGTTTAAAAGGATACTCTCACAGCTATACAAGCTTTGCTGCAAAGTAGGGACAAAAATAAAACAAAGTGGATGAACTTTTAAGAGAAACTTACAAACCCACAATAATAAGGGAGGCAGAAACATTTTCTCCAAAGGGGAGCTTAAACAGAACCCCCCAAAAGTTAATGGGGTTAAACAAATAATAGACTTGATCTCATAAACATACCCTGAACTCCAGACCAAAAATAAACTAAGTGTTCTTTGAAGTATAAATAGATGCTCACAAAATTGATTGCAAACTCGCCAGTAAAGGAGTCACAACAACAAAACCCTGAAATCTTCCTAAACGTATCTGTATCTTCCCACCAAACTGCAACAAGATGAAAAGTAAAAACAGGGCTGCAGAAACCACATGCACTTAGTAGAAGTTAAAAAACTTTCAAAACAATTCACTTATCAAAGGTGAAATTAGAACTGAAACTGTACAAAAATAAGGGGATAAAGAGGCTACGGGGAATACAAAGAAAAAAATAAACAGAAAACAACTGAACCTGGTTCCTTAAAACAGCTAACAGGCCAATTCTGATGAAGGAAACTCAGAGATGGCAGAAAGAGAGAAAAAAAACTACAAATATATTGAAATGAAAAGCTGTAAGAGAATATAACAATTTTATCTCAATAACTTTTGAAAACAGATAATTTTGCAGGAACATAAAAGTTACCAAAGAAGACACAGAAAAGTAAACTGATCATTAAAGAATTGGCTCCAGCTGGGCATGGTAGCACACACCAGTAATACTCAGGAGGCTGAGACGGGAGGGTTGCTGTGAGTTTGAGGCCAGCCTGGGATATAGAGTGAGTTCAAGGTCAGCTTGACCTGCATAGTGAGACCCTGTCTCAAAAAGACAAAAAAAAAAAAAAAAAAAAAAAGAATTAGCTCCAGTCCTCACAGCCTACTCGGATGAGCCCTGAGGCGCAGGTCCTGGCCCCTGAGAGTTTTGCAGTAGACTGAAGCATTCATTTGGGGAGCCTGTCACTGAGCCAGAAAAGGATGATGCAGAAACATACAAGGGGTGATCACAATATGCAGTGCATTAAACAAAATTAATTCATTGCAGTAAAAAGACATATTGCCATGAATTGCCCTCAAAACACCCTTCAAACATGCTTATCCCATTGTGCTTGCCACTTTCTGAAGCAGTTCTGCAAATCCTCTTCCCTGAGAGTCTTTACAAGGTGTGATCAAACATGCCGTACATGCTGCTGCCAAGGGCCATCCAAAGGAAAGGCAGTTCGGGAAACACAACAGTGAGTCCTCACCCTGCTTGTTCACAGGGTCTGGCACCATGTGACCACCGGCTCTTCCCCGAAGCCAAACAACCTTGAAAGGGAAACGTTCTGCATTGACTCAGGACACGAAGGGAGCCACGACAGCACATCTAAGGACTTGCACGAGTGCTGCAGAAAATGGCCAGAACAGTAGGACAGAGCGGCCAGACTGAGGGAGGGCTCTGAGGGGAGTTACAGTGACATGACGCTGTCTTTATTGCAATACATTAACGTGTTCAAAACATTCACCACGTGTTTTGATCAGACCTCTCAGACTCACAGACTAATTTCACCTGTGAATTCACATGGGACACTCCTAATTAAAACACCAACTGCAGACATCACTACTCACGAGGGAAATACAAATCATTGCAAGCTATGAGGCCGTGCCGCCTTGTGCCCATGGGGAAGGCTCTTCTCAAAACCCTGGGGACAAAGGCGCCGTGTGAAGGGAGCCCTGGGCTTGGATTTGGGAATGAGGACAGCCATGTGGGAAACCACAGAAGAGTCTCAACAACTATACCTATAGCCGGCGGGCGCCATGGCACAGCCTGTGACCACAGCGCTCTAGGAGGCTGACCAGGACTATCACAAGTTCAAGCCCAGACTGGACACCACCTTTGTGACTGAGTGAGACCCTGTCTCAATATAAAAAATGAGAAAGGGCTAGGGATATAGCTCCGTGTAAAGCCCCAGCACAGGAGAAGGAGGAGGCCATAGATATGCCGTAGGATGTGGCAGTCCCCCTCCTGCACAGACCCGCAGGGGACGCTATCGGAATGACAGCAAGGTGACAGCACTGCCAAGTTCACGGCAACACTACTCACAGCCACCCAGACATGGAGCCAAACCAGGTGCCCGGCAGTGAATGGACAGATGGAGAACACGTAGCACACATGGACAACTTACAGCAGTCGGCTACACAGAGCAGGAAGATCTGCCCTCCGCCACACTGTGCACAAACCTGGAGAAGGTTCATACGTAAGTGAGGTGCAGAAAGACCTGGACTGGATGCAGAAGCTAAGAGGCTGACCCCCTAGAAGTGGGGGTAGAACAGTGGGAACCAGGGCTGGACCAGGGAATGGGGCCAGAGGTCTATTCCAGGAGGCACGGCCTACAGGGGATAGCAATCCTAACGTTGCAGGCTTGGAGGCTGTGGAGTGGACAGGTGTTACATGTTATCTGCACAAGATACCAATCAGAGTTGCTCATTCCACACTGTAGCCCATGCTGTACACAACAGACACATGGAATTTCACCTGCTGACTAGCCCCCGACCCCATCAGCAGATCACAGTTTTTTGCGCAGAGAAGTCAACAGCCACCAAGGGCTGCATACAGGAGCACAGGACCCCAGGGAGAGTCCAGGGGAGAGTACGGTGACCCCAGATGCAGAGAGCATGAAGGGAAATTCCACAGTCACCTGCATGCACGTGACTAAAAAGAAACGCACAGACACAGACATCTGAAGGGAATATGGCACAATGTGAAGGAGGGTGGGCCCAGGTACGGGTTCCTGCTGACTGGTACGTTCTGCGCGGTTCTGTTTTGGAAGTGATTCATTATTTTAAAAAGGAAAAGGGAAAAAACTAAATGCCGTGAGCCTGCATCAGGGCTGGAAACCAGAACATGTTTGGGCCCTAACGACGGATGACGGGAAACGCAGCAAAAGCAGGCAGCTGCCGAGGGGAAGGCCGGGTTCTTCCTGTGGGGAAGCTGGGGCTGGCACAGGCGCCAGGATGGAAGGTTCCAGACTTCTGTACCTATACCTGCCCCTCTGGGAGCAGGAGGGCTGCAAGTGCGCCCACCTCCTTGGTCCCAGTGCTAGCGCTGTCCTGGCACAGAGCAGGGACAGCATCCCTCGAGAGGCCCCATGCCCACACTGGGTCACATCCCAGCTCCCACCAAGTCCCCTCACACAGAAATGCTGCAGGATGCAGGCGCCACCCAGTACCTACTGCTGGGCTCCTCCCTGCCTGCCATCAGCCTTTGTCAATGTCCTTTTGTGCCAGTGCTGCCTCTGGGGCTGGTTTCTGCTGCTGAGAGGCAGCGCCTGGGGCCCCCACACAGCCTGGATCCCCACTGACTCCCCACTCAGCATGTTAGTATTCAGATATCATCCCGGCTCCTGACGCTAAAAGGCACCCAGGAGAGATCTGTGGATAAGGGTGTCCCGAGCTGGAGTCCACCCAGTCAATGACGAGGACAGGAGATCCCGGCCCGGTGCCTGCCGGAGGCCTCCTCTCTGAGGGTTCTGTAAGCCTGCTCTGGAAGGGGATGGTGACTCCCGCATGGGAGGCAAGCACAGGAGCACATGCGCACCACAGACCTCAGCCCCGCCTCCCTCCCTCCCTCCGGATAGCCACCTTCATCAGCCTTCAGTGTCATCTGCAGGTGTGGCTCTTGGATGGGTGGCTTCACTGAGAATCCAGGTGTGTGTGTGTGTGTGTGTGTGTGTGTGTGTGTGTGTGTGTGCGCGTGCAAAGAATGTGATGGGCTTTTGAGGGACTTTTCACCAGCCTGTTAGGTCCCACGATGCTGTACAAGCAGGTGTGTGCAGCTCACATTCTCCCACACTATTTGCCCCCAGTGTAAACACTTGGCACTGCTGTCCTTACAAGCGACCCCAGGGAGGGCAATTCCCTTGGTGTCCACACTGCGGGCACATCTGCTAGATAATCCAGACAACCCTGCCACATGCCTCTGGCAGTGGAGGGTAGACACGGCCTTTCCACGAGGGCAGGCACTGGTGAGGGCAACACTCTGCCCCAGAGCCTAGGGCCTATACTTGCCTGGGGGTAGGGCACAGGCCACTTCAACCCAGCTACCAGGGATAGGGCCCAGGAGGCTCCCCAGCAACCTTGCCCACGTGGTCCTAAGGATGCTCTTCTAGGGAAACTTCCTACCCAGAACTTGGGGATGCAGGGAGAGGAGGGAAGCAGACTCAGAGACAGCAGTGCAGGGGTGAGGTTAGGACTGACCCGAAAATGCCAAGAGGCCCCTGGGGGCCAAGGTTCCCTGGGAAATGGGAATTCAGTAAGAAGAGGAGCAGTAACCCAGTCATACTTACAGCTGGGCCTGCTTCTCGGCTAGTTCTTTGGTCTTCTCCTACAATTATAAAGGGGAAATATATGAGAAACAGGAACAATATACACAGGGACGCATTCAGATACACATCACTCTGTCTCCATGAGAAATGCAGCACACTGCTCACTCCACTCTGCTGTGCCGTGCTGTGCTACTCAGCGTAAGCTACGGTGGCAGGCACACCTTCCAGGGCCTGCGACATCTTCCTATCCATTTCTGACTGTGACCTGAGCATTTCCTCCAACAGAAGCAGCCCACAGCCCTCTGGCTCACAGGACAACCAGCTATGAAAAACCAGCAGGGACAGGACACATTTCCCAAACACTAGGATGAACAGGCTACTATTGCTCTCCACTGTTACTCTTAATATTTACATATTAAACACCAGCCACAGGAATAACAAGCAGGTGTGCACACTGCTTGGATATTTACAAATCTGCTTAAACTTTTCATCAGGGACTCCAGCTTAGCCAACAATTTCCACGCTACAACCCTAATCAAGGAACTGTGCTCACTTAGGGTGCACATTGGAATCTGCTGAACGAAACCTCAGAGGCTACTGTTCTCCCGCCCTGTTGCTGTAAGATGCCGTGCGCACCCCCTTGTCTGCTGGGCAGATACAAGGACACTTCGGGGCACAGGGATCCCTGGACTCAGACGCTTGTGTCCACCAGCTTGAGGACTCGAATAAGCAGCTCCCATCGGCCAGCCTCGGTCTCCAGGCTGTAACAGCCTGGAGGGGCCTGAGTGTGCAGTGGTGGCAGACAGGGTCACAGTGGTTCTGGTGGGCAAAGCTCAGAACCAGATGAGACCTGCTCCTCTGCTTGCCACCACACGCCTTGGCAAGTGACTTGTGCCCTCCTGGCCTCAGCTTCCCAGGTGTGACATGGAGCATGGCACTCCTCCCATCAGGGTGGCTGGGAGAATTAATTAGACCTGAGAGCATCTAGTTCACTAGTAAGTGCCAGGGACAGAACACACCCAGGAAATGGTCAGGGCGTGAAAATTCACAACTTCTGACCATTAAGTCACTCTTGGTCATAGCAGCCATGAAGCAGGCAGTTCCCATGCTGTAGACGTTCCAGCCCCACACAAGTGAATGGACAGGGGCCACACTGTGGAGACCCCATACCAAGTACCAAACCAGGGACCCCAGGAGATGTGGCCTGAATACCCCTCATGCCTATGGATCACCCACACAAGCCTTTGGATGGGACAGCCTGTCTGGCTTTTATTTTGAAAAAGTTTCAAACATTTTAAACATGCATTTAACATAAGAAATTTATCAGGTTCCTATGAAGGTCTCCCTTCCGTACCCATACCCAGGATAAGTACAACCAAATTCAGCAAAGGTCTCTGAACAATCCTGAGCAACGATAAGCCACCCTTGGGGTCCCTGGGAGTGGAGTTCCCAAGAGGACAAGGACCTGCAGGGAGGCTGAGGCCAGGGCTCCCTGGGCTGCCTGCTCCGGCACTCACCCATCCCAGCTGGGAGGCACCGCCACTGACTCCTCCCAGGGCAAAGCCTAGTGTGTATCTGGAGGGTGGAGCCTCTCATGGATGAAGCCAGGGATGCTGCTCACTGCCCCACACTGTCCTGGAGAGATCTTCCAGGAAGGAATTCTCTGCCCACAGGTCCACAGTGCCCAGCCCAAGAGACCCCAGCCAGGTACAGAGCATTATCCCTGGACAAAGCCACCTAGCCCAGCACCTTCAACCACAGCTGACAAAGGCATATAGTGGTGATAGCTTGGTAGACAGAAAGCACAGGGTGCCATGCCTGTCAACAAGGACCTGTGAGAGCTCCCTGCAGTGCCCAGGCTCCAGGACACCTCACTGGGACATGTGGAGGCATCAGGCCAGGCTAGATCTGGAGGAGGGACACAGGCCAGAGTGCAAAAGTGAGGGAGACTCTGAAGGGCCAGACCTGGAAGGCGGCCTGAAATGTCAAATTATTACTCTTGCGAGCTGGGAGGTGGACAGGTGGGGAAGGTCAGGCCCTACTCACCCTGGAACCACGGCATTGAAAGGAGTCGGGCCTTACGCCTAGGGCAAGCAGATACAGCAGGTGGACCTGCTGCACGGGCCACCCCAGCTGTGTGACTCACCCAAACTGTGTCGCGGATCTTCCTGGCAATTTTGAGCAGCAGCCGCCCAAAGGTGCCGGGCTCAAAGTGCGTGGCTGAGTGCTGGATGCAGAGGCAGAGGAGAAAAGCGGGCGTCAATTTGTAGTCATCACCCCCCGGCTCAATCAGTGTCATGATCCTCTGCAGCAATGCGTCCTCCACATCAGGCTCAAACTCCAGGAGCAGCTGCCGCCGCCTGGGAAGAGCAGCCAGTGAGCAGGAGGCAGCACCGCGGGCCCGGAGTGCAGCACCACATGTCCTGCAGCTCTGTGGTGGCCTCAGGTGGGCCAGGGCCCCAGTGGGCAGCAACTGGGTCTGCGCCGGGTCCTTGAAGAGCAGCAGGTAGTAGAGGCCCAGGGAGAGCAGGTCACCATGCCGTAGCACCACAGCACCCTGGCCCACCGTGGAGAAGTTGACGGCCACGGGCGCACCAGCGATGGGCTCCAGCACCAGCCTGGCAGCCTCAGGGCTGCCCTCTGGGGCCGGGCACCGACGGATGGTGCAGTGCAGGGGGAGGATGTCAGGGGCTGCCAGGCTGATGCTCGGCTTGCTGGAGGGCGTGCGCTGGCCCACTGTGTGCCGCTCCCGGCTGAGCACATACACCAGGCTGTCCTAAAAGCAGAAGCACAACTCAGGGGGTGTCACCTCTATGATACCACACAGGCGAGGACAGGAGAGAATGGGTGTCCCGGATTCTGAAGCTGGTGCTGCTGTCTGAGGCCAGCAGCAGCACCAACCCACCCTGGCTGCCCCAGACCATGCCCACACTCGGCAGGCCTGGCCTTGCTCAGGCTCTGAGGGCACCTACACAGTGTATGGGCATCTCCACCACCCAGCTACCACAGGCATCCCCTGAGGCTGGAGCCCAGCAGCCACAGGAAAGCGCTAACCCAGTGGAGTGAGAAAGGATGAAAGGACAAGCAGACAAGGCCGGAGAGCAGGTGACACGGCAGCACTGCCACACAGCAAGAAGTGGCTACAGCCAGCTCAAGCCCAGGCACAATACAGAGAGGCAAAAACACGGCTCTAGCTGGTGGGGGCAGTGTAGCTTTACCCAGAAAAATGTCACCACCACGTAGCGACTTGGTACCCACCATCACTAGGACAAGGAGCAGGCTGGCCCATCCCCTGCCCTGAGAACCTGCATGCACCCTTCCTGGAAGGCCTGAGAAGCAGTGTGGAGGCAGCTGGACAGTTCTCCACGAAGACCTGAGGCCCCGGTCGGTGCTCCCTCTCCTGCTGCCCCTGCTCCCCCCGCCTCCACCTCTTCCTCCCGCCACAACCCTGGGGCAGCTCACGTGTTGCTGGCTGTAGCCCTGCAGGAGCAGCAGGTGCGGGGCCTGGAACAGGGAGCAGCGCATGGCGTCCCGGGCCGGCTCTTCAGGGCCCTGCGCAGTCTCAGGCAGGGCGGTGGATGGGCTCAGGCTGGTTTCACTGACTGTGCGACGCAGTTGGGGGGGAGGGGAGCTGCCAGCAGTCCCTGGGACCAGGCCCGGGGTTCCCTTGGCACGGATCCGCTGCAGCCTCCGGGCCTGGGCGTTTATTCCTGAAACAGGATCAATGCAGGTACTGGGCCAAAGGTCTAACTGTGGCCACTGACTGGGTCCTGCTGGATTCACATCTCACTAAGCCACCTCTGACACCTGTCATTGCTCTGACAAAGCAGGTCTGGAGGACAAGGGCTCACTCCCTGGCCATACCCTTTGAAAGGGAAGGCAGCACCTGAGTACTGCTGAGGCACCCTCAGAAACGCTGCTCCCAGGGCAGTCACAGAGCAGGCAGCCCAAATGTCACATCCTGTGGCTCAGATGGAACCACACTTGCCCTATAGGAGCTCAATGACACACCTCAGCTTGCATCATGGCCCTGGGTCCCAAACCCACCACTCTCCCCACTGCAGCATCAGCCCCTGTCAGGTCACCACAGCACCCAAGAGCCTGTTCATCTATCCATGTGATCCTCCAGGCCCACCTGTGCATCAGGCTAGATCCCCAGGGTGGGGCCCTCCAGGCCCACCTGTGCATCAGGCTAGATCCCCAGGGTGGGGCTCTCCAGGCCCACCTGTGCATCAGGCTAGATCCCCAGGACATGGCGCTCTGACTAGATGAGATGGAGCCGATTGGTCACTGTCCTCCCCTCAGTTCAAGAGGAGGACCCAGGCCACTTGCATGTCACCATGCTGGTCAGCCTCTGTGACAGCACATCTGCCACTTCCCCGAGACCATCTTGGACACTGCCAGGCCAGAGGGCACACACCAATGCACACACAGAAATGTACCCCCCTCACACACAAATGTGGACACACACGTGCACACACACAAACCCTGCACTGGACACGCACAACATTCAGATGCACAAACATAAACACACACACACATGTACACAGAGAGAGAAATAATACATACGCCATAAAAGACTTAAAATCTCATGCTCACAAATGCAGGAAATGCTCTCTGGACTGTGGCTGCTAAGAAGGCTGACAGGCAGGAAGGATGGAACCCCAGAGACCATTCACTGTTCCCAGCTGACCCCGGTACGTTCTTCCCTGAAAGCTCTGCCGAGTCCCCTCCACGCAGCCTTGTCTCCATCTGCGGCATCCTGTCCTCCAGCCATTCCAAACAAAACCAGACAAAAGCCAAAAAGGAGGCCAGCGTGCAACCAGCAGAGCTGCCTTACTAGAGCCGGAGCCTCAGCTGAGCTCTGCCCTTCCCTGCAGAAGGCCAAGCCGCCTGCGCATCTGCAGTCTGCAGGGGGCCAGGGCTGCAGGAGGAGCCGGCCAGCCACAAAGCTGGGATGGAAATGCTCCTGCAGCAGATGCCCCACAGGTAGGACTGCAGTCCCCACCCGGTGTCACCCCACAGCTTAGTCTCGCTGCACTACCATGGAGCAACATCGGAAAGGAGAAGAAAACAGTCCAAATGATGCCTGAGGTAGCAGCCAAACACAGGCCAGGCTCCACTTGGATTGCCAGGGCTCGCACAGGGCCCAAGGTCCAGGCCAAGTCTCCTGGGACTGCTGCCTCACGTGGGAGGCCCACAGCCACCTTGAGCCTGCTCCTCTAGGCAGAGACCGTACTTGCCTCAGATGACCCCTCCAAGGCTGCCTGCAGGTCAGAACCAGGGCGACGGCTGGGCGACTCCCAGTTCCCCTTCCTTGTTTTAGGGGGGCTCCTGTGAGTGGAAGCTGGAGGGTGAGGCCTTTGCTTGAGACCATGGCAGCATCGTCCACGGCAACACCAGCATGGCCAGTAACACAGGCAGCATGGATATCCACTGACCTTGCCTCCCTCTCCCTCCTCTGTTGTGGTTTATAGCTAGATGTCCCCCCAAGCCTCACGCACTCATAGATGTGGCTTCTGGGAGGTGGCTGGATCATGGGTGTGTGATACTGGATTAGTCCACTTGATTGGTTAATGGGAAGGCCTAATCTGGACAGAGATGGCATCAACAAATAGGCTTAAAGCCTGGATGGGACAAAAGGGCAAGGAAGGCTATTTCCTACTTCTGGTCTGCCCTGCGTGAACTATTTCTCCTCTGCTGTGTCCCTCTGCCTTGCTTTGGAGCCAGCTGACTATGGACTGAAACCTCTACAAACTGAGGCAAAATAAACTTCTCCTCCTCTAACTTGTAGGTTAGGCATTTTGTCCCAGAAACAAGGAGGTAACTAAGACATCTTCCCTTTTCCTCTGTGCGACAGCCAAGAGGACACTACACACATGTGCACACATACAGGTAGACCCTGTATCAGGACACCCCACAGAACTGCCACCCAAGGAGCCCTTCCCAGGAGCACTACACCAAGGGACGCAGACTCTGAGTGAAGGCCAGGAGAGACATAAAGTCCCTACCAGCTTACAGGCTTAAAAGCACTGAGATCCAGTCCTTGGTTTGAGGGGAAGTACATAAAGCACCTTTTTTTTTATTTTATATTTTTTGGAGCCCCAGGGACTGAACCAGGATCCCATATACACTATGCAAGCGCTCTACCACTGAGACGCTTCCCCAGTGTTTTTTATTTTACTTTGAGACAAGATCTCACTAAGTTGCCTGGGCTGGCCTGAATTTGTGATCCTCCTGCTTCAGCCTCTTGAAGTAGCTGAGATTACAGGTGTTCACCACCGTGCCAAGTGAACTGCTCAGTGGACACACTGGGGCACCACGCACATCCCATCTAAGGATACAGCTGAGGACCTTGGCTGTTTCGCCACAAGGACCACTTGTTCCCAGATATTTGCCAATGCATGCACCTAGGAGAAAAACGAACACTTTCCAAGATTCTAAAAGCGCAGGACAGCCAGAACAGGCCTGAGATGGTTCCGCAGGCATCCTAAAGACAGGCGGACTTAGAGGAAATGTCTGACATGGGAGTGGAAAGGCACAGAGGTGCCAAGCGCAGCTGTGGGAGACAGTGGTGGCCCTTGAGTCCTAGATGCTTCGCCCAGCCTCACCACCTGCCCAGGGTGCAACTCCACAGGGCAGCAAACCAGGCAGTCTTGGCTACCCACAGACACTCCTGGATGAAGGAAAGGATGACACCGTGGGCCACAACACTCTTTCCTACATTCCCTTCCTGTCACCTTCACAGAGACTCTGTGGACCGGGAGGTGGCAACGTTAATTCTGACAACAGCTGCTAACGGTCACCAGAGCTGCCAGTGCTGCTCTGCTCTGGCTCAGACGGCCCTGGAAAGAAAAACACAGCTCCCTTCCTGTGCGTCACCGGGTTCCTCCATAAAGTCACCCTGCAGGCTTCCCCTCTGGTCACTTTCTCATCCCTCCCTGACTCTGGAAAGCACATCTGGGCACCCCTCTCAGCTGGCAGCCTCACAGACAGGGTCCTGGCTAGAGACAGGTGGGCACCACAACTCTCCTGCACTGGGAGTTCTACTACATCTGGACGATCAGGCCACTTTTGCAGTGATTCCTTGTAACAGCTGGGAATATCCTGCTAAAATAAACTCTGTAGCTGCTGCAAATCCAGAGGTCAGACTTGCCTTCAACAAGTCTCTTTTTTGCTGGAATACTCTCTTCAGCAAAGTAGCCACACATAGTGGTACACATCTGTGACCCCAGCATGCAGGGAGGCTGAGGCAAGACGATCACAAGATCCAACACAGACCTAAGTTGGGTGACTTAGCAACTTGGTCAGAGCCTGCTCAGAATAAAAAAGGGCTGGGGAAGTAGCTCTGTGCAAAGGCCCTGGGCTTAACCCCTCGTACCGCAAAGAAAAAAAAAAAACCCAGCAAAGTCATGGATGTCCACCAATCAACAATCTGGAAATCATCCAAACTGTACAAAACAGAAATAAATGCCTGAGGATGAGCCGCAAGCACCTCCCTTATTCTCAGCATTCTGCATTTAAATCCATTTCATGCTTAACTATAAATCTGAGGAAGGCACTGCGGCTGGATGGGAAAACAGCCCAGCCTCTTGCAACCAAATTGACCACGGGGGCAAATTCTGAAGTTTTACAGAAGATGCACATGCAGGGCCCTTCTCATAGGGTGTCGGGGTTGTGAAAGCCACTGCCACTCGCCCTGTACAGAAGCCCCACCTTGGGAAGCAAGAAGACAAGTGAGAGGGACAAAGCTGGAAGGAAGGAAATTAAACCACAATCATCATGCAAATGGCATGACCATATACGTGAATAATGCAAAAGAATATAAGCATAAATTAGCAGAATTAAGTGAATTTAGGAAGGTGGTGAGATATGGCAAATATGCAAAATTTAATAATGCTTTTGAATACCAGCAACAAAAGAGAAAAAGGATACGTGAAAAAATATCACGGATAATAGTGTAACTGTTGTAAAACTGTAAGACACTGCTGACAAATCAAAGACTGATGAACTCTGGGGCTTCTGAGTCGGGGAATATAAAGCCATCACTTCTCCCCATCCTATGATTGGACCATGCAACCATAAGAAAAGTCTCCAAAGAGGTCAAAGCTGGGCACTTGAGCTACGAATAGTGGATTCACTATAAGCTATGGGGACAGACAGTGGAATGGAACAGCTATGAGGGACTTGTAGCTGAATTTCACATATTCAGAAGGGACAGGTTTTTAAGTAAATAGCATGAAGTCAACTCCATGTACGTATGGAAAAACACGAATCGTGACCCCTACACTTCACATTGGCCACAAAACCCAATTCCAGATGGAGTGTGGATTTACATGGGTAAGGTAAAATATAAAGCTTTAGGAGGAAACCATGTTAGAAATAAACACCCTTGGGTGGAGTGCTGAGCAGCAGAGAAACAGCCGCTCCAAGATTTGGTTTCCAGACACTGGCATAGAGCAACATGAGAAAGAGAAGGAGGGAAGTAGTCCCTACGACCCAGAAAGGGTCCGAAGCGAGAAATGAAGCATACAGGGAGAGCAAAGAGACAGACCTCAATGCAGAAGGAGGAGGTGGCAAGTGGTACATCCTCCCGGAGGCCTGATTCACTGTGTGGGCCAGGTGGCTCAAACCTGCAGACACAGCGACTACTGACAAACCCAGAGGCTCCACAGAGAAACACACCAGGGGAACTAAGCAGAGGGTGCAGCACAGCAGTGGATGAAGCAGACTGTAGTGACTAGGGAGTTATTTGGATTCAGGTGTGCCCCAGAAGAGGTCAACTGGCCAACAGCCATCCTGGAGAGGAGCCAACTGAGCGAGGTACTCAGAGCAGCTGTGGCCTGGCTCCATCCACTGACTGCCAGTGTCGGAGTGGGGTGGAACTGAGGTCAAGTCAGCAGGAGGTCAAAGCCAGCAGGAGGCACATGGAGGGCTGCAGGCCAAACGAATCAGGTCCCAGCCTCACAGCCAGAAACCAACCTGAACCTCAGTGGAACTAAAGGTGCAGGCTTGCTGGAGCTATCCACTACCTCACCGTACATATACAGCTGGATCACTGGGATTAATCAGCGTGGATCTAGGTTCTGTCTGGCCACTCTGTCTACCAGTGACAGCAGAGACATGCCCTGAAGTGGACTTTTTTTTTCCTTCTTTTTTGTTTTGTTTTGCTTTTTTATTTCTTCATTGTTCCTATTTTACATGGGTGTGAACATTGTTTCTAGTTTTTGTTTCTGTTCTGTTTATTTTTTTATTTCTTTCTTCTCTCTTTCTCTCCTGTCTTCTTCACAAATTTCCCAAAGTTTGCATAATCTTCCTTTGTCCTCCAGCTTTGCTTCTAATCTCTTCTTCATCTTCTATTTCCTCCCCCAACCCCTTTTAAATTTTCTCTCCTGAGGATAAAATCACCATAATGAGGGCATATTTACTGTATATAATTTTCTGGCTCATTTTAGATTTTGCTTATAAACACAAATACAGTTTGTACATAAAGGTGGAAAATTAATTGCTACCACAGTTTGTCATTTTCTAGGCTTTGATGCTGTTGTTATTGCTGATTGCACTTCAGCCAAGGTGACGTGACTGTTCTAATCCGCTGTTCTTCCTGGTATGCCAATACCGAGAATGCTTAAGGGTCATAAAAAATACTCTAGGCCAGTGCCAAAGAACCAGGAGCTAGGCAAAATAGGCAGCAACTTCTCATACCCAATAAATTAAAGAGGTAGGATCTTGCAATAGACTCAAAACTCAAAAGCCAGCTACACCTGGAAGACACATCTGAGAAACAGTCATTTCCTAAAGGTTCTTAATATTCGCAATAAAGCTACCTGCCATAAGCAATTTACAAGCATTAACCCAAGAATTAAGCTAAAAAAAATAGAAAATGAGAGACACTTAAGCCTTAATATGCAATCCCAGACCTCCAACTCACCAAAGGCAAACAGAGGGCAATGAAGTGGAGCAATTCAAAAGCCACCCATGTGGACTCTCTGACGTGATCATAGCAGCAGTAATGAAGTAGATGAGTGAGGCTCTGTAAGAATCACATGAGAAATAACTTCTCATATACCTACAGAGATGGTGGATGTAACAACAGACATGGACAGAGACTCTAGAGCACACACAGATAAAAAGAGACAGAGAGATTAGGAAAATGATGGAAACCACAAATGTCCAAAATAGGAAAGAAATGGAATCCATGAAACAAATTCAGACAAATAGTCAGACAAGCAGATTAAAAATTCCACTGAAAATATATGCAGCAGAATGAGCCAATACGAGGACAGAATTACAGATATAGAAGACAGGATTTCAACTGGGCATGGTGACACACACCTACAATCCCAGCACTTGGGAGGCTGAGGCAGGAGGATCACCGTGAGTTCAGTGGCAGCCTGGGCTACATAAGCAAACTCAAGGCCAGCCTCCACTACATATAGAGACTTTGTCTCTCAAAAACAAAAAACAAAACCCACCATATTCTAGTTAGCCATCATGAAAAGAAATATTTCTTTAAAACAGCAAGAAACCAAGAAAAATTAATCCAACAGCTGCTATATGATGCAAAGAGAATAACATAGGATTGATCAGAGTCAATGAAAAAGCAGCTAACAGGGACACAAAACCTGGCCACAGAAGTAATGGCAGGAAACTTCCCAAGCATAGGAAAGAATTTGACATAAAATAAGAGAGGCATATAGAACTCCAATTAGCCATGATCAAAAAATATCTACGCCAAGCCACATATTAGTCAAGATTCCCAGAAAACAACTTCCACCCTAAATTGACGTACCCTGCAAAAACTATCTTGCAAAATTAATGGAGAAATAAGATACTTCTATGACAAAAATCACCTGAGGAAATTCATGACCACTATTCCAAAATGTTCTGAAGGACATTCTAGAAAGAGATTAACAAGGACTACAGCTTCATAAACCAACAGAATGAAACCACCAGGCAAGGAAAGTAATTAAGCAGAAAGGAAAAAAGGGACCAACAATAGGAAAATACATGACAAGGACAACTCAATATGTATCAGTTAGAATCATCAGTGTAAATGGTCTCAATTCACCAATCAAAAGAAACACACTGCTAGAATGGATCAAGAAACAAGATCCAACAATGTGCTGCATACAAGAAACATGTTTAATTCAGAAAGAAATCCATACAATGAAAGTTAAAGAATGGAAAACAATATTCCATGTGATAGGAACCCAGAAAAAAAAAACACAGGTAGCCATTCTATTTGCAGACAAAGTAGATTTCAAGCCAAGATTGATCAAGACAAAGAAAGTCACTATATCTCTGTAAAGGGAACAATCCAGGAAGAAGAGGCAACAATCATAAATATATATGCACCAAATACCAGTGCACCCAACTGTATAAAACAAATATTAATGAACATGAAAAGCCACATAAGCACTAATACAATTGTAATGGGGGACCTCAATACCCCACTGTCACAAATAGATCAACTAAACAAAAATATTCAACAATGAAATATCAGAACTGAAACAAACTTTCAAACAGACTTAGTAGATGTCTACAGATTGTTCTACCCCAGAATATCACAATACACATTTTTCTTAGCTGCATATGGGATGTTCTCCAAAATAGACCATATACTAGCTCATGGAACTAGTATGCTTAAAGAAATGCAAAGGAATTGAAATTATCCCATACATATTATCAGACCATAGTGCAAAACTGGAAATCATGACAAAAGAAACAAGAACTTCATAAACACATGAAAATTAAATAACACCCTCTTGAACAACCAATGGGGTTACAGAAAAAAATTAAAGAAGAAATTAGATAGCTTCTACAATTAAATGGTAATGTCAATACAAGATACTGGAACTTATGGGACATAATGAAAGCAGTCCTACAAAGGAAATTTATAGAGGTGAATATCCATATCAGGAAAACAGAGCAAGTTGAAATAAACAACCTAATGTTAAGCCTCAAACTTCCAGAAAAAGAGCAAGCCAAGCTCAGTGCTCCTATAAGGGAGAAAATTATAAAGATCAGAGAAGAAATTAATGCAATGGAGACTAAGAAAACAACTACAAAGAATCAATAAATCAAAGAGTTGGCTTTTTGAAAGATTAAATAAAATTGATAATCTTAGCCAACCTCATCAAGAAAGGGAAACACTCAAGTCCATGCAATTAGGAATCACCACAGATTCTGCAGAAATCCAGAAGCTCATCAATACCTACTTTGAAAACTTATATTCTAATAAGATGAAGAATGAAGAAAAATGGACAGAACCCTAGGTGCATATGAATTATCACAGCAGAATCTAGAAGATATAAAAATCCTAAGTAAACCATTATTGGTCAATAAAATTGAAGGTGTAGGGCCACAAATATAGTTCAGGGGCACAAGCACCTGCCTGGTAAGCACAAGGTCCTGAGTTCATTCCTGGTACCAAAAAAAGTTATAAAAAGATTGAAGATATAATTTAAAAAACTACTAACAAAGAACAGCCAAGGCCCTGATGGATTCACTTCTGAATTCTATAAGAAATTTAAAGAAGACCTAGTGCCACTAATTCTCAAACTTTTTAATGAAATTTAAAGGGAATCAATACTCCCAAATTTATTCCTGGATGCAAACATTATACTGATCTCAAAACCCGAGAAGGATCCAACCAAAAAGAGAATTACAGCCTAATTTCCCTCACTAACATAGGGGTAGATGCCCTTAATAAAATACAGGCAAATAGAGTGAAGCAAATCATCAAGAAGATTATATACCATGACCAAGTAGGAGTCATCCCAGGAATGCAAGGATGGTTCAACCTACAAAAATCAATAAATGTACTATACCATATCAATAGAGCGAAGGACAAAAAAACATATGATCATCTCAAAAGATGCAGAAAAAGCTTTTGACAAAGTCCAAATCCATTCATGATAAAACCCTACAGAAAACTGGAATAGATGGTCTTTATCCCAATCTGATAAAAGCCATCTATGATAAAACAACACCCAACATCATATTAAATGGACAAAGGGTAAAAACTTCCACAAAATCAGGAATGTTATGGTTGATATAGTGTGTCAACTTGAGGAGTCTACAAGCTTAACTAAGTGACTCAGCAGTTCTACATCCTGGGGTGAAAAGGATATGCCCTTATGGCTCTAGGATGTTGTTCACTGTGTCAACTTGGGAAGTTTAGAAGGTTAAATATGTGACTCAGCAAGGAGCCCAGGTCCTTACTTTGTATCCATCCTAAGCCTGTGCAAAAGGAGTGCCTGGCGATGGTGTGGGTATAGGAGACCACCCCTCTCAGAGCCAGTAGGCTGAATACAATAAAAGGGAAATGAGAAAGGACTGATTGCTGATTTTCCAGTCTTTGCCTTCAGCTTGGTGGTTGTCTTCTAGTACAGACTTTTTGGTTTCTGCCTAGGACTCTTCAGCCTTCTGGTGTGGACTCTTCAGCCTTCATTGTAGATTCTTCAGTGTTCCAACGCAGACCCATCAGCCTCCTGATACAGATTTGCACAGACACTTCAGTGAGCTCCAGACCTGGGACTGGACTCTTCAATCTCCGGTGGGCCGACACTCTCTGCACACTTCCTCATCCAACTCTGTGGCTGACCATCGTATGCCAAACTTATAATTTCTTGTACATTTATATATCTTGTGCTATATCTTTCTCTAGTAAACTCTGATTGATAAAAGGAACAAGGCAAGGATGTCTACAATCACAACTCTCATTCAATATAGTTCTGGAAACTTTAGTCAGATCAATTAGACAAGAGAAATAGACATAAGGATACACAGGGACAAAGTTAAAATATAATTATTTGAGGATGACATGACATTCTACACAGAATACCCCAAAACTTCCATCAAAAGACTTCTATATTTAATAAGTTCAGTACTGTGGTTGCATACAAGGTCAACAGTCAAAAATCAATAGCACTCCTGTACACAAATAACAAATGCACTGAGAGAGAAACTAGAGAAACAACAATTGCACCCAAAAAATACCTAGGAATCATCTAACAAAGGAAGTAAAAGACATTTACACTGAAAACTGTAGTACTCTGAAAAAGGACATTGAAGAGGATATCAGAGAATGTTCTTGGATAGGAAGAACCAATATAGTGAAAATGGCTATACTTGCAAAGGTGTTTTGCAGATTTAATGCAATCCTGATCAAAATACTGATAGCATATCTCAGAAATAGAGAAAACAACCCTAAAATTCACTTGGAACCAAAAAGACCTAGAAGAGCAACAGCAATTCTGGGCAACAAAGGCAAGGCAGGGGCATTACAATCCCTGACTTGAAATTATACTACAAAGCTACAGTGATAAAAACAGCATGGTACTGGAAAAAGAAACAGACCCAAGGATCAATGGGACAGATTCAAAGATGCAGAAGCAACTCTAAACACGGTCATCTTATTTTTGACAAAGGAGCCAAACACCTTCACTGGAAGAAATATAGCCTCTTTAATAAATAGTGCTGGAAACACTGGCTTTCCACATGCTGAAGATTAAAACTAGACTCGTATCTTTCACCATGCACTAAATTATATTTGAAATGGATCAAAGATCTAAGTATTAAAACAAAAACATTAAATCTCCTGGAAGATAGAATAGGTAGAACTCTTGAAGACATTGGTGTAGGCAAAGACTTTATGATCAAAACATCAGCTTCACAGGAACTATCACAAAGAATCAACAACTGGGATCTCATCTTTTTAAAAAGCTTTGCACAGCAAGAGAAACCACCAACAGAGTGAAGAGACAACCTACAGTGTAGGAAAAACGTTTGCCAGCTGTTCCTCAAAGACTAACATAGAGAATATATAAAGAACTCAAAGTCAAACCCTCAAATTTAAAGATCCAATCTAAAAATGGGTATCTAAAATGAATAGACACTTCTTGGATGAACAAATACAAACACGAAATAAATATATGAAATGTTCAACATCACTGGTCATTTGAGATGCCAATTAAAAAACAACTGAGATTCCATCTCACTCCAGAAAGAATGGGCTATTACCAAGAAATCAATCAATAACAAATGCTGGCAGGGCTGTGGAGGAAAAGGAACCTTTCCCCACTTTTACTGGGAGTGTACACTGGTGCAAACACTGTAGAAATGAGTGTGGAGATTCCTCAAAAAACTAGGACCATTTGACCCAGCTATTCCACTTCTTGGTATCTTCCCAAAAGAACTGAAAGCATCATACCACAGTGATGTATCCCCATCCATGTTTATAGCAGCAGTTTTTAATAGCTAAAGCTCGAAAAAAACCAAATGCCCATCAACCAATGAATGGGTAAAGAAAATTTTTCTAATACAGTGGAGTACTACTCTGCCATACAGAAGGATAAGTTTGAGACATTTTTAGCTAAATGGATGCACCTTGAGACCTTACTCTTAAGTGAAATAAATCAGGCACACATGTGTAAAAACTGCATCGTTTCTATGGTGTGAGAAACTGAAAGTGTAAATAAGGACCAAAATGTATAATAGATCTTCGGAAATGGTAGGAAAATGTTCAAGGGAGGTGGGAGAGGGAAAGGAAGGAAGGGACAAGAAAAGAAATAATGGAAATGAAGCTTCTGTAAATAAGGAGGGGAAGAGGAGTTGAAGGGCGGGGAAGGAAATGGCAATAAAAGAAGGGAGATGACATTATGTACAGGTACAAGTTCTGTATGATGAATGTGGTGAATGTGATGATGTATACCTAAAATGTACCAATAAAATCTGATTTAAAAAAGAAGACCTGTAAGAAATAAATAAATAAAGCACACATGGAATATTTACAAAGACAAACCATAGCAGACAATAAACTAAGTCTATAAATTTCAAAAGAATTAACAGAACATATTATCTTGAAAGGAATCAAGCTAGAAATAAATAATAATAGGAAAAGTAGAAAATCACCAAATGTCACAATTTAAAAACATACTTGTAAGTATTCTAAGGCCAAAGAAAAAATCCTATTGCTAATAAGGAAAAGTTTGATATTGAGCGATGACAAAGTTGTTATACATCAATACTTGTAAAATGCAGCTCAAACAGAACTTGGAGGGAGTTTGTAGCATATATTAAAAGAGATAAAACCATAAATCCAAAGTATATATTAAGAGAGAAAGAACAAAGACGTCGATAGAGTACCAGGAAGTGAAACAAAAAGCAGGAAATTAAACCAAAACTAGAAGGTAAGTGTACCAAGTAGAAATTAAACAGGAAAAAACATGGGCCAATACTAAGTTCAATGACAAGGTTAATAAAATCACCATGGGGGTGACCCTGACGTCTCCACCGGGCCCCTGGGAGCGCCTCGTCGGGGCAGAGCCCAGCGGGGCTCGGGGTAGCCCTGTGCACTCAACCGGCCCCAGAGGGCCTCGAGGGCTTGTCAGTGGGGTGCTGACCACACGGTGCCTGGGTCCCTGCCTATCTACCGTCTTTGAGGATGGGTGCTTTTCCACCTAGTGCCATAGTAATTGGTGTGCACCCGTGTTTGTTACAACACAACTTGAAGCAGCCGTGTGTCTTCCCAACGTGAGAGCCCCAGGGAGTAAATAAATCAAAAAGTACAGTTACTGTCAGAGGGAAGATGACTGCTTGGGTGGGGTAACAATGGAGATGAGGACAGAGAAAACTGATTGATCTATCATACATGCCTTTATTTGTATAACTGAGTAACCAACTTCAAGATAACATGTAATACAGCAACCACTGTTAATTCCTTACTATCTTCTCTGTAATGATGTATTTCCTTTATTACTTTTGAGTTATTCTGGTTTATATCTCTTGATATGTTGATATGTTTCCATTCTCTTGTCTTTAAAATTAAAAAAATAAATAGAATCAACAAATTTTGGGCAATACTGACCAAGAAAAAAACAGAGAATCTATAAATAGCGACAATGAAAACAGGAGTACCATGGCAAATGTCGCATCCAACCTAGTAGCTGCAACAATAGCATACCACCAGTAATTTTATAGCAATTAATAGGAAATTTTCGACAAAATGGACAAATTCCTAAGAAAAAATTTGGCAGAACTAGCTCAAAGATAGAGAACTTCAATAGTCTTTTAAAATAGCCATTGAATATAGCAAGCATTGTCAATTCCTATCATTTTATGTTGAGGTCATGTATCATTTTTGTTGTTTTTGTGTTGTTTTGAATTTGTCTTCATTGTTGTTTTGTCAGTTTTTTAAATTTTAAAATAGCCACTGAACTGCTGGTAGAAATAGAAGCACTGATCCACTCCAAATTTTTAAAATATCTATGGAGAGATTGCTATCTACCTGATCGCATGGGCAGACATACATGTCCCTTAAAATGTCTCCATCTCTCCACAAAGGAACCCCATTTTTAAATTGCTACTCTGTAGAAGTGATCAGAAAGGAGCTGAGTTGAACATTTCTGTTCAGAGATGCATATAGTCATTCCCATAACAATTATTTATAAATAGAGGGAAAATTCAACAGGGAATGTTATGGTTATGTGCACCCATTCACTGGCATTAAAATGATCTTCGCAATGTAAGGATATAAACATAGGAAGCTCAAAAACAGAGAGCATATAACTTTGTACACAGGTGGATTTAAATTATGCAAGAAAATAAATGCATATCCTGAGAAAAGACAGATGTGAAAAGTACCAAACTATTAAAAACAATTCTCTAGTGATTTTGCAGGTGATTTCTTGTCTCTTCTTTAGAATTCCTCTTACATCCAAATTTGTAATAACATGGAGGTCCTATATTCTTAAAGCACAAGAAAGTACTGTTTTATAATGTCAAAATGGGTGGCTTCCATGATAAAACTCGGACCTTCTCCCACTAGCTGAATCCCAGCAGGGAACCATGTCCCTCCCCAGGAAGCAGCCTAATTAGGGTAATGGGAGGCTAAGGAGATCAAAGGCTTAGACTGTGTGTCCCACAGTCACAGACTGACAGAGTCTTCCAGGACTGTGTCAGAGAGAGAGCAGTGTGGCCAAACCATGAAGGTTTGGAGCCAAAACCAAGTCTGGTCCAGAGATCCTGAGATCTCACAGGGTTTTGGAGTCAACATCTAGCAAGCTCTGCCTGGCAGGCTGGACCTGACCTGGCGGAGAGTCGAAGTGTTTCTGACTGCGCTGGCTATTTCATCCAGGACCTGGGCAGCAACATAGCTGACAATCTGCTACTGGTTATCACGTCTCTTGACACAACACTGCGGAGCTTGCTCTCCACGTGGAGAATGCCCTGACTCCTGCCCTGCACTGCACTGTGACCCCTACCACCCTGTCGCTGTTGTGTCCCACTGTCTGGTGCCCTGCAGGCCTGAGCAGCAGGTCCACACCTGCCCTTTGGACTGAGCCTCTGCCCTCTACTCACTTGGGCTTGTTTTGGGGGCTTTATACTCTAGTCTCTTAAATATCTTCACTTCTCAGATTCATTCTGAGTCTTGGGAATTATATCTGAATGTTAACTTGTGTGTCTCCATGCATGTGTGTGCACCTTTTGTGTTTTTACTTTTTTTATTATTAATTTAATTTATTTATTTATTTTGTCTTTTTTGAGAAAGGCTTTCACTACGCAATTCAGGCTGGCCTTGAACTTACTATGGACTGGCCTCAAACCCCCAGTTAACCTCCCCCCAGTGAACCTCTCAGCCTCCCAGTGCTGGGATTACAGGTGTGTTTACATTTCTTAATGACAAGCTAAGGACTGTAACGCCCCTGTATTCATTTGCTAAGTTTATCATGATAATGTGTCACAGAAGGGCTGCCTTCAACAACAAAACTGCCTGTCAGGCCACAAGGCTGAAGTCCATGATCAAGATGTCTCAGGTCTGGTTTCTCCTGGGGCCGCTCTCCTTGGCTACAGGTGGTGCCCTCTTGCATCTTCACAGGGTCACCCCTCTGTGTGTGTCCATGTGCTACTCACCTCTTCTTATAAGGAAGTCATTTTGGATATAGCCCACCCACATGACCCCATTTTATCTTAATGTCCTCTTTAAGGACTCTGTCTCCAAACACCGTTACATCCTGAGGCACTGGAGTTACAGCTTCAGTGACTGAACTTGGAGGGCCAAGATTCCTCCAGGCCATGCTTAATCACAGACTACAAGGGTCAAGCAAATCCATAGCACAGGTAGCAACAGGCCACCACCAAGGAGGCTCCCTGTGTGTGTTCATCACCACTGCCACCTCCCAAGAGCTGGGGCACAGGCCCTCCTGAGGGGGACAGCCCAGCCCCAGACCCCCTCAGCCTCTCCTTCTGTGTCAGGCACCACCATGGCACGCTCTAAGCTGTCCACCAAGCAGCCTGCAGGTCAGCACGGTGCAGACCTGAAACCTTGACCCTGACAGAGCTTGACCTTGATCCCGGGCAGAGCTGGAGAGAGGGGACAAAGAGGAGGGAGAGAGGGAAAGAAGAGCTCGCTGTCAGCCACGCCCCCTCCCAGCCTGCACCCTGTCCCTGCCCAGATCTGATCCTGTTGCTGTCCTCTTCAAAACCACCCACAAAGAACAGATGTGCACAGGTGGCCAGAGAGAAATGGGCCAGGAAGAGGAGCAGAAAAGGAGCAGGCAACTCACAGAAGGAACCTGCAGGCGGCCAGCCTGTTGGCAAGAACGCACTGCCGCACATACCAAGAAAGGACAAACGACCTAGACTGCAATAATTAATTACAAAGAAGACAAAAAGTTGGGGGGGGGAGTAATCTGAGCACACAAGATCCCGCAGTGCTATAAAGCTACATGCATGCGCTCATAAAGAAGAAAACCTTCTCCAGGTACAGTCCCAGTACTCTGGGAGGCTGTACATTCAAGCCCAGCCTGGGCAACTTAGTAACTTAGCAAGACCGTGTCTCAAGTTAAAATACACCAAAGTGCTGGGGATGCAGCTCAGTAAAAGGGTAAAGGCCTTGGGTTTAATCCCCAGTACCCTCCGCCGCAAAAAAGACAAAAACTCTTGATTTTTTACTCCAACCCAGACCCTAAAGACAAGGCAAAAAGACTGGCTGTTTTGAGGGAGGAGTTGGTGGCGAACAGACCTAAGCCCTCACCTTCCGCAAGAGGAAGTCACTAGATACTGTCTGAAGTTTTAAAAACCAGGTAGTAGTAGGACAGATCTGTCACTTAAAAATAGGGAATCGAATGCCAAAAAGAGCAGTTCACAGCCGGACGTGGTGCCCCTGGGGAGAGCAGGGCTGGGAAGGACAGGACTGGCAGAGGGCCACCCATCTGTTTTTGTTTTGTTTTCATCAGCAGTGAGAAAACATTGCTTCAACCGCGCACATGTATAACTAGCGAAAATAGAAGTTTGTTTAAAGGACGTGCTTTCCAGCACACCGAGAATGAGTGGGTGGGCACTCTCGCGGAGTCTGTCTCTCACTGATTCCAGACATGCTCTGTTTACACGCCCAGGCCAGCCTGAGGCTGGGCGCCCCGAGAGCCAGAGTCTCCCAGGGTGGGTCAGCGCTCCAGCCACCAAGGACACCGCAGGATGCCTGCAGGTTCCAGCTGAGGTCTTATGTAACAAGCAAGGGTTACACCCTACATGAAGGGGTCGGCTATGTCATGTTAGGGTTACGTAAATATTAGTGATCTTACAAATGGTGGTACTTTTTCTTTGGTGAAATACAGACTACAAAGGAATATGTGCTGCCAAACTGTTCCTCATGATCCCCAGATACAGTGGTGCTCCATCCTCACCACAGGGTTTCCCACCTGAGGGAAGAGAGAACTGGACCTGTAACACATCATGTGTAGAAACTTCCACTGGGAGTCCAGGAAGAAAAGACACAGAATGTAAGGTCATGACTTGGCAGAAAAAGCCCAGTGTGTGTGTGTGTGGGGGGTGTGGTCTGATTACGTGATCCTGCACAGGATAACACACACACACAAGAGACAGGGAAGGTCACCGTGCTGGGCAGACTTTGACGATGGCCCGTGGTCCCTGGATCATTTTGGCAGAAAAGGTTTGGCGAGCAAATCAAGGTTACCCATCTGCTGACCTTAGGATCTGCCGATCACCTGGCGGGAGCTGCTCCTGATCACATGTGCATCTTCCAGCTGGTGACAAAGAAAAAACAAAGCAATCGGAGGGGTGAGGAGATGCCTAAGCAGAAGGTGGCAGGCGAAGGAACAGCTGTTAAGAAAAACAGAACCGTGGGTCTCGATGACTGAAAATGCTCAGCCTTCCCTCAGATGCTGACAGTCCAAAGTGGCTGGGAAAGCATCACACGGAGAATTGGTTTGCCCTGCATGGCCTCTGCCGAGAGTGAAGAAGATCAAAGATCAGGGCAAAGGGCCCAGCCACGGAGGCGCTGCCAAAAGTGAAGGGAGGCACCTCTCATATATTTTCTCAATCAAGCCACAGGACTCCAGGGAAGTTTAAGAGCAGCATCATTCCACTGCAGAAACTCAAAACAAGAACAGGATCATCGCAGAAGCATCTATGGTCATGGCTTTTGTCTGAGGGAGGGAATTCTCAGGAAAGCCTCATGAGCCCACACAGTTCCTGGAAAAATTCGATGAGCAGAGAGACACTGGTATGCACAGACTGAAAGGGACAGAGCACGAAACGAAGGGGCGGATGAACACCTTCCTCCACAGGAAAAATGGACGAAGGGCCCAGGAGGTGGCCGCAAGGGCCTGGGGGCGCAGCTGACAGTGGTTCCCAGGCTCTGCACCCAGAGACCAGGGGATGTGAAAACTACGTCGGACCAGGGGCTCCTTTTACTGCCAAGTCCCCCTTTCTGGACCAGAATTCCTGTCCCACTCATCCTATGCCTGCCCCACCTAGTGGGTGGGGAGTGTTGGGGAAGGTAACTTGTTTCTTGGATTTCATGGGTCTACAGATGGAGAAAATTTGTGCACCAGAAGCTGTACTCAACAGATTATACCCGGAGGCTTCATCCGCACTTGGTTTAGATTGTTTCAGTGTTGTGATGTTGGATTTGAACTGGTAACAAGATGAGGCTGGAGGACCTGGAAGAGCCTAGTGAGTGCCTTGTGCGTGTGGATGCAGATAGAACCCACCGAGGGTCAGAGCATGGGGGTGGTAGCTGAAACTCTAAAATGACCTCAGTAACCCTCACCTGGTATAAACTGCTCCCTCCTGGCATGTGGACGTGAACTGTGGAAATCATGTCCTCCCCAATTATATCTTCTTATATAGCAAAAGAGATTTTTCAAGATACAAATTAGTCTACTAATCAAGTCACTTTGGAGTCCTCCAAAGGGGGATTACCCAGGTGAGCCACATCTAAACACAGACGACTTCTAAAAGCAGGAAGGAAGTCAGATTTTCAAAGAATAAGGGAGATTTTGATGTGTCCTGCAGACCTGAAGGGCCTGACACTACCTAGCAGTGACTTGAGGGCTGGGGATATAGCTCAGTGGAATAAGCGCTTGCCTAGCAAGTGCAGGGTCCTGAGTTCGATCCCCAGTACCGCAAAAAAAAAAAGTTTTATATTGGGCTGGGGATATAGCTCAGTGGAATAAGCGCCTGCCTAGCAAGCGCAGGGTCCTGAGTTCGATCCCCAGTACCGCCACAAAAAAAAAAAAAAAACCCTAGCAGTGACTTGGACACACTTGAACTTTGGAATCAGTGTGTGCAGAGCAAGAGAAAACCAGCATTACATTTCTATGACCACTGCTGCACCTAACGGCACAGTCCCTACGTCACTGGCAGGGCCATGTGCCTGGATAACAGACTGCATTCTTCAGTGTCCCTTGCAGACAAGCACAGCTCCATCAGTGAAAGATGAGGGACGCTCCTGAGGTTGCAGGAAACCTCCACAGGGTGACACTGTGTGCGGGGACACCTTTGCCCTCCTCTCTTCCTCCTGCAATGGAGATGGGAGGAGGTGGCGCCCACAGTCATGCTGTACCTTGCACGACACGAGGACAGAAAGCATGAACCAGAACAGTGGAGCTCAAAGCAGAAGCCTGGGTCACCTTTCCAGCCCTGAACTTAGGACCTGTTATGAGAGGGAAGATAAACCTGCACTGCCTTTTTTCAGGCTTCTTACTGCCTGGCCAAATGCAATCCCTGACTGATTTTAGGTCCTCACTTGGGTATCCATTGCATAAATGCTAAAATGGTTCCCACACATGAAAGCATTTATAACTTAGACTAATAAAGTGAGCACCACCGGCCTAAGAAACAGGCACCCTCTGGCCCATCTGTTCCCCACCTCCCACCCGACCACAGGGACCTGCTGTTCAGGTTTGCTGTTTAGCAGGTGTGTCTTTTTCCTGAGCTTTTACACCACTGCACTTTACTTTTCAACTTTATATACATTCTGTCAGCAATTTGCTTTGTTCCTGCCCAGCATGAGACACATCTACACAGATGCACGGAACTATGGTCTAATTTCACAGCTTTATGATGCTTGAGGCAGAAATGCACCACTGCTCCCCGCTCCCGAGACGCATGGGCTCTTGGGCCTTAGGCCCTTGCACAACACTGCTGTGAATCTGCACTGCTGTCAGGTGTCCGAGGGACCTCGTGAGTCTCTGGGAAGGTGCTTCCCAGCTTTTCTGACGCTGGGGCATACAGAAAAAATGACACCCACTTGACACACTGGAGGTACCAGAGGGTGTGGAGCATTCTGGATGCTGCTTTCACCCACAGACTCTGGTCCCCAAAGGCTAAGGGGACAGTGAGATGGAGCACCCCAGTGCCCACAGCCAGACACAGAGGCCTAGCAGCAGAACCTGAGCTCAGGCTGTGGGCCTGCCAGCACCACCAGTTAAGACTCAGCTACTCATCAACACCAAACCTATGTTATGGATAAACTTTCTGATTTTTCTAAAAAGTTTTTCCTAGTCAGCGTGGTTGTATATCTTTGATCCCAGCTACTCAGGAGGCTGAGGCAGGAGGATCCCAAGTTAAGGATAGTCTGAGTAACTTAAGGAGATCCAATCTCAAAATTAATTTTTTACTAAAAGGGCTAGGGGGATTGCTTCTCAGCCTTTTGGCTAAGATCAAGTGTAAAAGGGCTGGGGATGTACCTCGGCAGAACAGCATCTTCCTAGCCTGGGTTCAATCCTCAGCGCTACTATAAAAAAGTTTTTCTGTCTTCAGATTTTTATTTCTAACAAAAATGAACATCTGTTACTGTTTACTGACCATTCCTAGTTCATCTTATGAGAAATGCCTATGCATTGTCCATTTTGCATTGGCTTGATCTTTTCAAATAGACTTCTTTTGCCATCCTTAATGTATTCTGGACAGTAATCATTTGAGAATTATACGTATTTTCCAACTGTCAGGTGGCAGGCTTTATAATCAGTGTCCACCAAATCTCCGACCATAAACAATGTGTGTGTGTGGGGGGGTGGATGTCAAATTCAATCAGACCATCTGCTAACGCATTGTCTACATCCACTTTCACTTTACAAGGCAGAGTCAAGCAGACAGATAGACCATATGGCCTCACAAAGCTGAAAACTGGCCCTTTATAGAAATAATTCACAGACCACTAAACTAGACTGTGTTCAAAAGTGCAACCCTCACCCCACCTCACCCCCACTGATGGCACACAACTATAATCCCAGCACTTGGGAGGCTGAGGCAGGAGGATCACCATGAGTTGGAAGTCAGCCTGGACTACACAGTGAGTTCTCGGCCACCCCAAACTACATAATGAGACCATGTCTCAAAAAAACAAAGAACAAAACACAAAAATGGTTTCCCTTCTACTTTTTGTCTGCTCAGTATCAGTTAAAGAGCTATTTTTAAATTTCCTATGATAATGATGTATTTGACAATATCTGTCAATCTCTGCTAAACTTCATGTTGAAGCTAATTTATCAGGTGCAAAGAAGTTATAAATTATCCAGTTTTCCTGGGGAAGTATTTCTTCTATCATTAACACAATGGCTTCTTGTCCCCTGGATTGTTTTTACTGTGAAATGCCTGATGTTGGCACTGTGACAGCCTCTTTTTCTTAGCTGCTTCTCCCCATTTTCATGCCCTTACATTTTGGATATGTTTCTTAAACAAAACAGCATATAGCTGGACTTACTTTTTCCCGCTATCTGACCATGTCTTTTAGTCCAAAAACTTGGCCCACTGATTGTAGGGACAGATGTATCTGGTTTTGTTTTTACCACATTGGTGTTTTCTTTTCCCCCTATGTTTTTTTGTTGTTGTTTTCCTGTCTTTGTACTGTTTTACCTCCATTTTTAAATCTGATTTGAAATTTTAACTCTTCCCATGTTCCCCCTAACATTACACCACACACTTTAATTCCATACTTAGTAAAGCTGAAAAATTTATCAGTGTCTCTCCCCTCCTTTGGAACAACGTGGTAACATCTGAATTCTTATTATCAGATCTAAACATTACTGTCCAGTATTTTAATTTCATTTTGTTCATTTGTCATTTATTTTTATTGTGCTTGTAATGGAGAAATACATTATCTGTTCAAAATAGTGCTTGAAAATACAAGGAGTACAGATACTATATAACAAAGCAAACTCCAGTCATGAGATACTACATACATCACATGAAAAAATAATCTGATATTCAGGTAAGAATAACTAGAATTTAAAAGTCCCAAGTTTCCAGCTTGGTAAAACAAGTACAGTTACATTAAACAGTTAAACGAATTTTTCCAGTGCATAAACAAATTGACAAACTAAATTTGTGCCTGGCAAATTCAACCAAACAGAGCTACTGAAAATACAGATGCTGTGCACGTTTCACCTGATTTATTATGGTGGAAGCATTAGGTGACTGCACAGAATGTGAGAAACAGAAATAGTATATGCTAGCATCAGAACATCTCAATTACAGCATAGCTTAAAAGGAAAAAGGACTATACTTGAACTTTGGAAAATTAATCTAGGGCAGGGTAAAGTAACTGCTGCTTAACAAGGAAAAAGTGCACATGTGGTGGAAAGGTACATGGTTGGGAGTGTGGGGGGACAGAGCAGACTACCTGGGGAGGCCACCCAGCTGCGGTGTCCGCAGAATCGCTGTTTCATCCATCTACATCTGGTGTCCCTCATAGTTCCTAAATATGGATGCTCTGCTGCTTTATTAGGAGGGATTTTCTTTTTACAGGAAAATATTCCTAATCTGTAGTAGAATAAAACAAAACCATAAAAAGCCAACCAGATGTCAAGAGCTTTCTAGAAATTATTTTTATATGACTCATATAAAATCTAATGAATTCTGCTAAGGCATTAAAAAATTGGTTTAAGATTTAGGCAGAAAACATTTTGCTCACATGTAAAATTGGAAATCAGCTTTCTTATGAAGCAGGTATCCTGTGGAATTTATACAACTTTTCACATATAGTGATCAAATGGCCATCATAGAACAACATATGTTAGAGGCATTATATTTAGTGGAGTTTTACTACAATGTTAGCCATGGAATCTGAATTTGTTTTGTGCTATGTGGCCACAAGATTGTTGATTTCACGTCATGGTTTAGAAAATACTAGAACCCTGGGATTTTTTTTTTAACAAAACAACACACAAGCATACCTTGCACACGTAACAAACAAAAGAGGGTAGAAGCAGAAAGCTTTTTGTTTTAGGATGAAATGATTAAAGAATATGGAGCTTTGTAAGCTCAAAGACAATGTTGACTCGCTGATTATACAATGTCTAATATAATTCTGTAGATAAAACCATGTGTTATTTCTTGATCATGTCCTATCAAAACCAACAACATAGAAATTACTGTTTTGATGTGAAATATATACCCTAAGGGTTGACATTTCATTTTAAAGCATTGCAGTTATCTCAGCAGGACTAAGCTAAAGTTACTTTTGTTCTTTCTCTGAAGTATACTACACTACTGCCCAATAGTCTCTAATTTTAAGATTAATAGTGAAGAAACCACTCCAGGAAAAAAAAAACAACTAAAATTCACCAAGTTAAAATCCAAAATTAGTTCTAGGTCCTAACTTTAAAAATACATAAAGTACATTATTAGTATAAAGAATTCTGATACTAGCTTGTATTGCAAATTTTCTCAACAATTCATCAAACATAAATTCAGTCCAGATGTCAGTCATGGAGTCATGGCTATAAATATAGCTAGAATTTTCTTTTTCTTTTTAAAGAGTAGTAGTCCTTTGGAATAGTTAATGTGACTGTTGCTGACACATTAATAATCTCAGGCATTAATATGCTAATCTGGACTTCTGGCCAAGATCTGCCCAGTAAAGGACATTACTAAATGAACATAAATCTATTTTGAGTCTTATCTAGTCTGGTACCCTCACACTCCTTCTGTAGCATCTAAAAACAACAGGCTGAGTCGGCAGACAATTGTTTGTGGGCCTTTGGGATTGTTTCTAACCGCTCAATCTGTTTCACTGAATTCTTGGTAGCAGGAATAGAATCTGCAGGGAGGGCAGGGATCCTGGGTCTATCTGTGCTGGATGTTTCCTGGGAAGCCAGCAGAGAAGTTGCTGTCTAAACAATTTCTAACTGAGCTGTGCTTATCTGTCTGATTGTTCCCTTTCAGCTTGGTTTTCTTGGCACTTCCTTCTTTATAAGGTGAGATGTCCTCTAAACTCCTACTATAGGATTAGGTATGTTTGTCGCTGCATTTCCTGAAGGTCTAGGAGGATGGTTTACCAGATGTGTTGAAGGAACAACTCTGGTGACTGTGGGCTTTGGTAGTGGAGAAATCGTAGGTTGTGAGGGCGTTTGAGGAATGCTTTCACTCAGTGCAATCTCTGAGCTTTCACTGGGATTCATTTGTTGCAGAGAAACTTCAGGAGCCTGCACATTGGTCACAGATGCTGCCATTACAGCCAGGGCAGGGCTGTTTCTGTCCTGAGTGCCAGTAGGTGAAGGCACTGATAAGATGTTTTCACTTTCTACAGACAAGCAGAGGCTGCTGTCATCCACCGCCGTCAAGCTTACATCTTCTGCCGAGTGTGTTTTCTTTTTCTGAAGAACATGATCAGGAAGTAGTTGGTGAAGTTCCTTTTTCCTTAAATGCATTGCAGCAATTTTCATATCCACCTCAAACATCTTACTATGTATTGCTTGTCTATAAACTGTATCTGTAAAAGACTGAATATCATAGGTGAGATCAAGATTGAGAATTTCAGAGTTTTCTGGCTTTTTTAACACTAACCCAATCACCCACATTGTGCTAAATTCTTCCTTGTCAGGATTTTCTTTGGGTGCTGGAAATGACTGGGGATTCACATGGGCTAGTGTAATAAATTCGTTTTTCTCCAAGCTCCCAACCAAGATTCGGATCTTTGATTCCACCAAGCCCACCCATTCTAGATGCTGTTTTTCTGTTGGCGCACTTGCCAGAAGTACAATATAATGCTTGTACTTTTTAAAGAAGCTTGGAGCTTCAAACAGCTTGGACCACTCTGCCTTATTCAACAAAATTTCATGTGTGATAGCAAGCCCTTGCTTGAATTCCTCAATCATGACCATCCTGGTTGAAACAGACACATTGTAGGTGGAGTTCTGCTGTGGGTACGCAGGTGTAATTATAGGCATAAGGTGGTAACGATCACTGGGGTTTACCCTTGGGTCCCACACAGGCAAATTAAGAGTCCGTTCTTCAGGCTCTTTCAGTAACACTGGGTTTGGCCATTCCCACTCAGAAAACACCAAGAAAAATTTACGTACAAGAGTTGATGCTACTGCATTTGGATAAAGCTGGCAAGTTCTTGCTACTAGCATAGCCCAGGAAACACCTCCGAGGAAACCTAATATATTGGAATAGATATTGTGGCATTTGGCCCACAATTTGATGGCTCTCAGAGTTAGCCTGAAGTTGTCGATGTTTGGTACTAGATGTAAAATTTCATCAGTTACCCGGCAACCGTTAAGGCTTCTTATACATCTAATATCTAAATTTTTAAGCAGACTGTCATCTCTTAGGTCCAAATCTTCTGGAATATTCTGCAACGCTAACCTTGCAAACAAAATATCAATCTCTATCCCAGCAAAACACAGTTTGATAACTGGTACAAATGCCTCCTCAACAGCTCTTAAATCTTTGACTTCTTCCTGTAGTTTCAGTTTCTCGTAGAATGAGGTGAAAAAGTCGCTCCGATCAACATGTCTCGGAGCAACACACAGCGCATCTATATCGGCTCCTTTCGTGTGGACTCCCAGTCTGTAAGAGCCGAACGTGAAAAGTTTTCCCCCAACATTATCAATGACAGCTTGGGGAAGGTTCTTGCTTTGGCTGATTTCTCGTATCCATTCCTTCACCAGATTGTTTAACTTTTCCAAAATTAATGTCCTGCGTTGCAGCTCCTCTTCCTCTTCGAACACACCGAAAGGCTGCAGGGTCTCGATGAGCCTCTGGGTGAGCTCGTGGTCAGCGTCCCTGGGGGCGGCCAGGCTGATGGCCGCCGAGAGGCCGAGGCGCTCCTGCGGCAGGGCTCCCGGGGTGGCCGCCGCCAACGGCATCCTCCCTAGCGCGGGCGGACCCCGGCAGCCGCCGCCCGGCTCATGACCGGTGGGGTGGAGGGCCGGGCTCCCGCGGCCCCCCGCTGCGCGCCGACGCCTCAAGCGCTGGCCAGCCTGCCACACGGGGTCAACATGGCGCCGGCCGCCGGTGGCGTCCGGAACGGATTGCGCACGCGCGCGCCTGCGCCGGACCTCGCGAAGGCAGGGTGGCGGCGGGAGGAGCTTCGGCCTCCGCAAAGCCTGGTGGGCGGCGAACCTCGTCGAGGTTGCGTTTGCGCGTTCTCTGACCCCCGCCACTCTCCCCTCGCGGCTTTCCAAGCTTCGCCCACCGGCGCAAGGAGAAACGCTGACGCGCGGGCCCTGCAAACGGCGGCTCCCCGCTCCTACTAAAGCGGCGCCCGCGTCCTCCCGGGTCCGCTTAGCGCACACCCGTCCCAGAGCCCGCCACTCCGCCGGGCCTGCACCTGACCCGCCGCTCCCCGCGTCCGTCTGAAGGGCAGCGCTTTTCATGCCCTGGCCTCCAAGTCCCCAGGCTTGTCCGCACATCCGAGTTCCTTCCCGGAGACACAGCAGACCTCCCCTGCTCACCGCACCCAGACCACCTCCCAGCACCCTCTTCCCTGTATTCAGTCTGCTGTTGAATCACTAAAGCGTTTATTTAAATTGTTATTAATGGAACCATTATCTTTTTCTTTTCAGATAATCTTTTGCGGTGACATTCTATTCTTCCATATTTTCTTTATTGAGCATACCTATTTGGTATTCTACAACCAATGTTTCCCATTCCTAATGCTCTTGAAAATCTAGATGTATGGTTTGTTGTCTTCCATCCACTCCTTAAGGTAGCAAGACGTTGTGTCTTGTAATTTTGGATCTTGAGCTCACTTCCGGTGAAGTTTGGGATACATACGTGAAAAATGTGTCCTGCCAAAGAGGGTCTACTTTATGTCTACCAAATGGCCTTGTACTCTATCAAACTGCACTGTAATGTAGTTCTTATTAAAGGGGATTATCTAAACCATGGTGATGCAACTTCAAACCCCAAAAACATAAGGGAAAAAAACTGGTTTTCAATTCTAAGAGTCTTTAAGTTTTTCAGAGCCAAGGTCAAGAAAGATAACTCATTTTTACCAGGTGTGAATTCTTCCTATCCCATCTTTTCCCTCCAACTTGAATTTTGGAGGATTCTAACTATAGTTGGGGCTCCTCTGGTCTAACTCCCTGTTAAGGTCGCAGGGGCTTTCTATCTCCGTGGGGGCAGCTCTTAAGCATAAGTCTCTTCGTTGCCAAGACTGACAAATACTTCCAACATAATTACAGGTTCAGAATCTGCTAAAATTCTGTGGCTTTAAGATAACTTCCTGGGCTAGGGATATAGCTCAGTGGTACAAGCGCCTGCCTGGCAAGTGCAAGGTCCTGAGTTCCATTCCCGCTATCAAAAAAAAAAAAAAGATAGATAACTTCCTTTTTTCATCCCTAGAAATTTTCTTCGTTTTAGTTACTCACCTATATTTAAAAGATGCACTTCCAGCTTATTTATCTTAAAAGCTTTTCCAGGATACTTAACCTCACATATTGCCAGAAATTTAAAACTTACTTTTCACCCCATTTCAGTTTGGCTTTCATACTCAACATTCCAATAAACCAAACTCCTTGGCAACCTCTGCTTGACCAATCCAATGAACCCAATGGTCTGCATCTCTTTTGACCTATAGGAGCCTCATGCTGGCCCCCATAACGACACACTTGGTGTTGTCTTCACATCTCTGGCCACTCCCGAGTCTTAATTTGCAGTTTCCTCTAAATGTTGCATTTCCTCCAGTTTCCACACTACTTCACTCACTACTTCATGCTGCACGTACATTCACTACCAAGGTCAGCTCTTGATTTCAATGGCCTTAAATGTCACCTACTCACAAAGTGTTCATAATCAGGCTCCTCTCTGAGCACCAGATCAATATGGTGACCACCACGCTTGCCCCCTCCACTGGGATATCTCTGCTTTGCATAATGTAAGGAGAACTCTCAACTCTTTCTCCCCTAACTTGCTCCTCACTCAGCAGTCTCCATTTCAGGAAACGGCATCTTCATCTACCCAGGACGCTTGGGGTCAGGCTTGACACCTTCCTCTTCCTCATCCTCCACAGCCACTTCATGTTCTGACCTTCTCAACACACCCGGCACCTAGCAGCCAGACTAGTTTTTTAACTCCTTCAATGGCCTCCTTTTATACTTAGTCTAAAATCAAAATAGCTTCCCAGCACCACAAAAATAAGTAAATAGTAAGCCAGATGTGGGAGTACACACCTGTCATCCCAACACTCTGGAAAGCTGAGGCAGAAGGATCACTAAATTCAAGCCTGGGCCACTTAGGGAGACATTGTCTCAAAAAACTAAAAATGGGCTGGGGATGTAGCTCAGTCAAGGCCCAGGGTTCAGTCCCCCAGTACCACAAAATAACACAAAATCTAAAGTACCTAACAGTCCAGGTTGATCTTCCTGACTGCCCAGCCTCACTGGCCACCATCCTGCTAGTCTCCAGCTACAATGGCCTTTGTCAGTGTCCTGTCCCTGTTTCATCCTCTCCCACCCCCAAGTTACTGCACAATCTTATTCCCTTGGCCAGAATGCTCTTCCCACCCCACCAACTGCATCCTGCTTGTTAGGTGGTTCATGTGCTGTCATCTTTTGACACTGGTTTAAAGTTCATTGGCTCAGAAAGAGCCTCTCCACCTCACTCTAAATTAGCACCTATGCTTTTCATAGTACATAAAACAATTTGTAATTATGCTTTGCATTATTTTATCTTTGTCTTTATTGCCTGCTAGATTCTTAGCTCCAAGATTATATGATTATTTTGTTAGTAGTTATATATATGGTTTGGGGGGGATCAAAGAGAGGGCTGGAGATCAAATCCAGGGCCTCAGAAATGCTAGGCAAGCATGCTACTGTTCAACTATATCCCCAATTTTTTTTGAGGCAAGGTCTTGCTAAGTTGCCTCAAACTTGCAACCCTCATCCCTCAGACTCCCAAAGAGCTGGGATTACTGGCACAAGACACTATATCTGGCCATTAGCTGCTGTCTACTCCTACCTAGCACTAGTCAAGTGCCTATCACAAAGTGGCTATTCAGTGAATATTTGCCAGTAAACAAATAAGAACTTTCTTTCTCACTTAAATCACTGAGTAATCATTATCTGGAACATCCCTTTCTTCAGTTTGGATTGGGTCTTGACTTTAACCTCATTAACCTCTTACTCTAGGGAAATGGGTTGTCACTTTAAAAACAGTATGTTAGGTGGCAGAGTGGATTAGCTATCCCCAGCCTTCACAACTGCCTCTTCTTTGCCTTCCCCTAGCGAGGATGGAGACCCTTCCTTGGGTGAAAGCTGTCAGGATCAAGATGGAGTCACTTGTGTCAAACCCTAAGAAAAATATACAAGTAATGCTGGGCCATTACAGAAGAGAGGACATCATGCATGAGTGCCAGGCAACAAGAACAATCACAGGCAACTCTGCAGAGCCACAGCCCTGCGCCAAAGCCTTGGCCACCGCCCAGAGACACTGTACAACGCTTCTGCCCAGCAACTGTCCCTCCAGCCCTGGCCTGCTGCCTCCCTTGTTATTGCTCCCCATAGGCAGTCATGACTTATGCAACCTTTAAACACTCATATCACCATTAAAACCCCTTTTCTCTCTCTCCCCAAATACACACATACATAGGTTACTATGGCACAAGGATTCCCATTGCAAGGCTCGTTCCAATTAAATTCACCACCTCTGAAGACACTCCGTCTGTTGCTCGCTTAGGTTGGAAACTGAGGTGTCCACCTTGACCACACCTTTGCCAACCTGGCTTATGTTTTACATCTTTCAAATATCTTACGCCACTGGTGATGCCCTTGTTGACAACCTTATGTTTTTGGTGTCGACACAAAACATCTCCAACAGTGGCTCTTCACAGCACGTGGCTGGACATCTCTCTGCCATCCCCAAGCTCAGCCACAGGGCAAGGTGGGCCTTCTCACATGGTGCTTCTGCGATGAAACTGAAGGGAGGGATGTTTTTCACATCTACACAGTGAATTCAAGGATGACACTGGCTAAGAACAACATACTATTCGACTTAATTTTCTCTTTGAATTAGATATGCCTAGGGGCTGGGGATATAGCTCAGTGGAATAAGCACTTGCCTAGCAAGCGCAGGGTCCTGAGTTCAATCCCCAGTACCACCAAAAAAAAAAAGAATGTCTGCTTTTGGGCTGGAGGTACAGCTCAGTGGGCTAAGTGCTTGCCGCTGAGCACTAGGGCCCTGAGTTCGATCCCCGGTCCCGGAAAAAAAAAAAAAATAGATATGCCAAAAAAGTCTTTAAATTAAATTACTTTCCTAGTTTTAGTCTGGTGAAAAGACATTTGGGTTGTTTTGTTTTTAGCCAAACCACATAAAATGAATGTTTTTCACCACGGTCCCATCACTGGCAACACACTGCAAAGGACAAGAGGAAAGGCATTCCAGGTCACCCCTTCATGCCAAGACAGGAGCTGTTTAAGAGTCTGATCTACTGTGAAGAAAACAGTTCCACAGCAAAGTGACACAGGAGGCTGGACAGCCTGAGCACACAAGAGGGACACAAAGGCAGCTATGGCTTCCCTTGGGTGTGATCCTAGCTGTCCCCAGGGGAATGGTGTGTCACTGCCAGCCCACAGAGCACAGGCACCCAGCAAGGACACAGGTCTGTCCCCACCTGCCACCTCAAACCCAGCGGCACACTCGACCTCCACAAAGACAACAGACCCCATGGACCCCCAGAAGCTGAGACCACAGAGCAGCTTCCTCTCCCCTGGGCACCAACCCTCTCCCAGGTTAAAGGAGTGCCTCTGGGGTACCAGGCTCTACCATAGGCATTTGCTGGGCTGTGCTTTTCAGTCATGAGCCCAGTGACAAGTGCCAGAGCATTCCAAGCCTTTTAGTTAGCCTCGAATCTCAGGTGCCTTAAACGCTCTCTATACCTACTCCGTGTGTGTAGGAGAGGGGATAACAGGGTATTAAACGTAGGGATTTTGCACTTAGCTACACCCCAACCCTTTTATTTATTGATTTATTTTTTTACTTTGAGACAGGGTCTCCATAAGCGGCTAAAGTGTCTAGGCTGCGCTCCGACTTGCGATCCTCCCGCCTCAGATTCCGAAAGTGCTGGGATTACAGTGTGCGCCACCATACTCAGCATTACACTTGCCCTTTTACGAAGAAGAGAGTAAAAGCAAAGAGACGCTGCCCCAGAAGGTACCAGGGCGGAGCCTCTGAAAGTCACACACAGGCTGTCCATCAGCACTGCCCTCTCCCCAAGAGTGGGGCTTGCAAGGCCCCAACCCCCAGAAAGACATCTAGGAGAGACCAGTGAGGCTGTGGGGCCATCAGCACAGGTCTGGTGGCTACAGGTGGCACATAACAAGGTGCTGGGTGGGGGCACCAAGAGCACTCATCCGGGCTGAGTCCAGTGGGCAGGTCAGCCCAGGGAATGTAGCAATGTCCTGAACACGTGTGGCAGTTATAGCTGGAGCTCAGAGGCCTGGAGGGCAGAGACGCTGCTCCAAGGTGCAGGGTGTCTCCCATAGCCAGGGTCTCCAGCACAAACCATCAGCAAGGCGGTGGAGGAGCCTGTCTAAACACCCTCCCTCCACTCACAGGGAGACGAGGAGGGCAGACAGGCTTCCCAGGGCCTGGCATGCTGCACATAGGCAACACAAACCTTCTCCCTCACCCGTCCTGAGCCACTGACAGAAACCACATGGCCCTGCTGTCACCCTCCCCACAGTGAGCACGGCTGTCGTTTTTATCTCAATGACAGGACCCAGGCCTCTCCATATGGCACAGGCCCTAAATCCCAGCCCCAAGGAAACTACTGAAGGCTTTCCAGCCAGCACCACTTCCCTGTCACCTCCCTCTGCGAAGACTCCGCGTTTTGATAGTGTGGAAAGCAGGGAATCCACACTATCAGGGAAGGGCCATGTTTACAGAAAAATCCAACAGTGCATGACTATGGTTGCACAGCCACTGCAGAGCAGGTCCTGAGACCTGGTGTGTGCTGACTTCAGTATCCCTGTGGCTGTCCTCAGTGGGGTCCACTGGGGATCCTGGCCACTTGGCAGCCACCAGCCCTTTCCCCCTCCCCACCCCAGCTGTAGCTTTCTAAGACAAGAACTGGCCGATGGCAATGTGAGGTCTGCTGAGATAGGAAGGAGAACTGGCACAAGAAGCCTCTGAGTTATGGCACCCCAGGACCGGAAGCCCAGGAAGGCTGCATTTTCCCACAAGCACACACACACAGAACATACACACGAGCACACTCACAGGCCTCCCACCTTTTTGCAGACCAGACGTGACCATTCCCTCACTGGCAGAGTGGGACAGCTTTATCCCAGCCCTCAGGGAGAGGATAAAGGGGAAGGTGCGCCTGGCCTTTTGTGGTCCTCCTGGCCTGCCCTATGGTGTCCAATGCCATCCTGATTCCCACTCTCCTGAAAACCAGAGCACCCACCTGCCTGTGACTGTTCACTCCACTGCAGCGAGTGCCACCACCAATCGCCAACAGCATGAAAGCCTGCACTGGGGCTCCATCAGGACAAGTGGGCATGCAACCCTCTTGGCAGCCCAGGAGGCTCAGAACTGGGCCAGGACACAATGGAGCAGAGTGGCAGGGATAGGAGTGACCCCCCCTTTCACTTAAGGCTCATGGTCACCATGCAGCCACAGTGGGCAGCCCCTGTCCCCTCCTCCAGGGCCAGGCACTCTCTGTCTCGCACTGTTCCCACAGAGGCCTGACAACAAGGGGGACACTGAGCCTCAGAGAGGCCCTCAGAAGGCACAAAGCCAGCCACAGCAGCTCCCTTCCCTGTGTCCTGACTTCCTAGAGGGCGTGGGAAGGGTTAAGAGAATGCATCAAATGGCCACCTCCACACCACAGAGGGCTGCATTAGGCTCTTTCCCAGGAAACAGCTGAGCGTGTTGCCATGTGCACACGTGTGTGTACACGTGCACCAGGAGTTCTGGTGTCTGCACTATAGGGACTGTCAGGAGGGCCTGGCTCAGATTGGAGCCCTGGGGTCTGGCTCTAAGTCAGGCCCACCCCTGTTGTCAAGGGCAGACCTCAGTGTCACTTGGTGTCTGTGGGTCTCCTCAGCCCCAGCCATACTAAGCCTGCTTTTTTACTCCTGGCCCTCGGGGCCCCATCTCCACCTGGCGCAGAGCCCCAGAAGTAACGACCATGCACTAAGGTTTGCAACCCTGCCAGGTATATCACCAGGTGCCCAGGCAACACCCAGAGAAGAGTAGCCAGAGAGGATGTCCTGGGGCCTGGACCTGCTGGGCAGGTAATGCAATGCACTGCCACCCAACAAATGGGTCACACAGACTGGCCAGCTCAATGGGCTCTTTATTCGGAGGGCTTGAAAAGCTATCAGGGTTAAGAGGCTGCAGGCTGTGGAACTTCCTCGGGCCTTGACTTGAGTGAAAGGAGTGGCTCTGAGGGCTGTGAAGAGAGCAAACTCCAGGATCCCGCAACCTGCGCTTGGACCCTGCTGTTCCCCATAGGCCGGCAGCTGCTGCGTGAGCAGACCGGACTCTCCGAGTCCCTGCCTCACCCAGGCAGCACAGCACACTGACCTCTTGATAGGCGCTGCTGGGCCCTGCAGTGGCCCCATCCAGCCTGCTCTTTGCTGCCCACTTAATGGAGGAGGAAACACTGAGCAAAAGAATGACTGAAATGCCACCTTCTACATCAAGAGTCCTTTGTCTCCATGCAGCACCCGGCGCCTCCACCACCCACCTCTTCCCCACACCAGGTCTTTTGGAATGAGGCATCACAGGGACAGAAGTCCTCTGGATCACTGCAAGGCAGGACAAAAACCAAGCCTCTGTACACAGTGGCCCATGAAGCAAGAGAGGAGCTCCTGCCGCCAACAAGCAGGGTGCTTCTGCTGAGGCTCGAGTGCCCTCGGTCACTGCTAGCAGTTAGGAACGATGCCAGTGACAGGAGAGTCCCACCATAAAGACCGTGCCCCTGCCCACCCAGTCCATCCCGTGCACTATGGCCTGCATGCCACCAGAAGGGACTGCTGGCGCTGGCCCTCAGCATGGCTTACTGAGCACTGCGGCAGCATCAACAATACGTGGCTTCACTAAGCCCTCATGGCTCTGTGGTGTCATCCTGTCCTCCAGGTCAGGAGCTAGACTCGTCAGGCTGGACCCCAAAGCTCCCCCACATCCCTGTCTCACACACCATACCTCAGGGCAGAAAGGCTCTCAAGAAAGCACAGCTGGGCAGAGTGAGTAGTCACAACCCCTTGAGGAGGCATCCAAAATGTCAGCATGGACAAGAGGGCCCTTTCCACCTGAAACGCTGCCAGTGAGTCTCAGTAAGCCGCTAAAGGCCAAAGGCGTGTGTAAGACCGCTGGTTTTTTGATAATAAACTAAGAAAAGTAAAATAGGATTGATTCAAAACATGTTTAAGAATCTTTTGGTATTTGAAAAAATTATTTTAATGGCATCTGTCTCTTAGGGCACTCAACTTCTTTCCACCAACTGAATCAACATCAAGACTCAAAGCACTGGGCCACAGGCTGCTGGGTTCTCAGGCCCAAGGGCAAACAGGCTCTCAATCAGGATATAATCCACTGCCTCCAGGGTGGGATTCACCCAAAAATGGCCTGTGACTGCCCCAGCACCACAGACCCCCTGCAAAGCTACCCGCACAACCCTTATAGGGTCACTGCTGCAGACCTTGCGACCTGACAGCACCATGCAGGTGTGAAGCCTCCTCCACTGTCTTTCCTGCTGACCGCCCTGTCCCTGGGATTCTCACCAAGTCTGAAGGGTTCTGCGAGGCGTTAAGTGTCAATATGGGCAATGAATAACAAGGGCTGGCCAGTGACCCAATCAAACAGAAGGGTGAACTGGGCCTAAAACACCACCAAAGCCATTAGGAGCTACCACAGTGCAACACCAGTCTGACAAGCCAGTAGGTCCAAGCCACAGAAGGTAAAGTGGTGGACAAATGAGAACCGCTCCCAGGCCCACAGCAGGCTCCACTCACCCCTTCCCAGGAGAATGCCTGCCCGTGTGTGTGCTCCTCTGCTCCCTGTCCCCTGCTCCTGACCACCTCCCTGCCCTCGGCCCCGCAGCCCCTTCCTCACCTGCTGTGATGGTATCCACATCTTTGGCAGCCAGCTTTTCCACATCTGACCTCTTTCTCAGCTCAAACCTCCTAGACAAACCTTCTCGGGGTTTCCACAGCTCCTGGATCAAGAGGGGCTTCTCGTTGTCCCCAAACACTCGGAAGCACTGGGCCTGCCACCGCTGTCCAGGGTCCCCGGCCTGGCCCACCACATCACACAGCACGTACTGGCTGGCACACGTGGGATCCAAGGCATAGCGCTCCAGGGCTTCCTTCACCAGCTCCCGGGCGCTGGACATGCCAGTGGCCAGGACACTCTTGTAGTGGGTGCCTGTGCACACGTTGTCCCCAAACACCTTCAGGACTCCAGGAGCTGAAAGCTGGGTGGACAGTTCTGCAGGGTCATCACTGGCACCCAGGCTGCATGGGGTAGAGTCCAGGTCCCGATACTTGTGGCTCAGTGTCCGGGACAGCATGCTGGACAGCAGCTGGCCCTGTCGCTTCAGCTTGCTCTTGGTGGGTGGAGACATGACAAAGTGAGTGCCATAAAACATGGTGGGCAGGTCTTCAGGGGTGAGGGCGGCGAGTGGCAGCTGAAGCCTGGGGAGAGGCTGGGGTCTGGGGGCACAGAATGGAACAGGTTAGCACCAGGAGCCAAGTTGTGGGTCTCACCCAACAGGTACGAAAGCCACTCAGTGTCCCAGCCCAGCAGACAGGCCAGCTCGAGGTGGAGCACCTCAGCTGAGGACTGGGTTGCAGCCTGCTGGGATGAAGCAGGCTGGACGGCTCACACGACTTCAGGGAAAGCTGCTACTTGGAAGCATGACAAGGTCCCCTCATCCCAGGCTACAGTTCTGGGAAGTGCTGGCCACAGTGCACAGGGAACTTAGGCTGGCAGCAGGCCACAGATAGGCATTGCAGAATCACAGTGGGGATCGTCCCAACAAGTCCACCATCTGGCCCCATCAGAGCGAGAAAAAAAGGGGCAAACAAGTAGGGGCCCAGCTTGGCTCTTCGTGAGTGCAAAACCATCATAAACAAGTGGAGAATAAGGCGTGATACATATCTGTAATCCTAGCTCTTAGGAGGCTGAGGCAAAAGGACCACTGTGAGTTTGAGGCCAGCCTGGGTTACACAGTGAGTTCAAGGCCAGCCTGAACTACATAGGGAGACCCTGTCTCAAGCATGTGCGTGCGTGCGTGCACATACACACACACATGCACACATGCATGCATGCATGCACTCACACACGTACGCACGCATACACACACAGAGCTGGGGAAATGGCAAACTACAGTCAGGAACCCCAAGAAAGTGCTGCTCCCTCATGACCCGGCAGAGGAGGCTGTTCCCAGTGCGGAGACTCCTCCTTGGGACGCAGCTCAGGATGTCCTTCCAGCCACTGAGGACACCAGGAGGCATGCTTGGAATGCATGCATTCCATCCACTGCATCTAGCCCTGGAGATGCGGCCTCACTGGGAGAGGAGGAAATGGCCCTGGGAGGCTTTGATGTGCTGCAGAATCCTAATCCTAGTACTCTAAGCACCCCACAGGGCTTACAGGTGGAGATTATCTGTGGGTCTCCCTCATGTGCCCCCCGGGGGGGGGGCAGGTTAGCAGAGAGCAGGGCCAGGTACCTGAAGTTGTGCTGTAAGACCACAAGACTGGGGCACGGGGAGAAGCTGTGCACACATTTCTGAGTGACTTCTGCCCTCCTGTGCTCATGACCCCCACAGAGACTGACCAGCGAGCCAGGGGAAGAACCCGTATTTTAGAAGCCTCTGGAAAGAGCATCCAGGACCCACTGAGGGCAACACGGGCACCTGCCACTGTTAACTCTAGCCAGCCAACTCCACTGCAATCAATTCATACCCCCAGCTTCAGCTCACCCACAGTCCTGTGGGTGCTGGAAAAGGCTCTGGGGGAGGCAGGTAGCTGTGCATGGATCCTGAGTGAACCCAGCAATGTGAGTGCCCAGACTCCCACAGCTGAAGCTGATACTCAGGTATCTTCTTGCTGCCCACTGCAGCCCTGGGCATGGGCCTCTCACTGCTACCAAGCCAACCAGCAGGCCACCATTCTGTTCCTGCAGCTACATGCCTGCCACTGCCAAGCATTCTGGGAGGACCCCAGCTCCTCTAAAACTTCATACACAGAAGCCTGGGTTTCTGACACCAACATCTGCCCCATTAGATGACAGCCCCTCCATCCCTACAACCTACTGCTTAGGGTGTATCACTGCAAAGCCTTTCAGCCTGTACTGGCTTTCTGCAGACTTGAATCTGCTTTCAAACAGTTGCTGACCCAGAGATTCCAGCTACTGGTCACAAAAGGTGCTCACCAGGTCAATAAATTTTGCAGTTTTTCCTTCCCAGAGGAACATATGACAAGTCTCCTTGTCAAATCCCGAGAAGCCCAGAGCTGGCAATGGCTTTCCCTTATGGATCCTTCACTTAAGTAACGCCAAAAGCATTTTCAGAGAGCCTTTACATCACAGACTGCTGGTTCTGCATCTGCACACACTGGCAGCTCCACATCTGTCCCCAAAGGGAACCTGGGTCAGAGACCAATGCCTCACAGCTCAGCCCTCTAGACCATCCCTGAAGGCTGCACAACCCTGCCTCTGGAGACATCCTTGCTCAGAAGCCAGCACATATTCTCAAAGGGACCTGACCCTCCACAGACGTGCGGCCTTACTGGCCCCTCACTGAAGTTCCAGGGACATCTCAGTGGACAGAGGCTCCCCAGGGTCCGGAGCCCAGTCCAAACTGGGTGACAGGAGAGGAAGCTTCTGTTTCTAGAAATGGAGTCTGAAGGTAAACTGAAACACAATGTGAAAAGCTGCAGAAAGCACCCCTAGGAGAGGGGAAAGTCACAAATACATGAGTGTTTAAAGGCCCAGGACACAGTGGAGAAGTGATGGGCATCTTGCATTGGGTGATGCAGGTTTAGTAAGGTCTGACATGCCTACAGTTCTGCTTTAATAAGAAACCAGTGGAAAATTACAAATACGTAACGCTAGGTCTCCTCCCAAGTGACAGGCCATGCTGTTTGAGCTTGAGTAGTGCCCCTCCCTCCTTTCCAGCAGCGTCTGGTGCCAGATTCTGAAGTAGAGTCAGGAAAACCATGCAAAGCTGGGAGACGATGCAAGTGGGAAGCAGTGACTCATTCCTTCCCAATAACTCCTTCACCCCAAGAAATCCCTGTGAAGTCCCAACTTTATCTACTTTGGGGTTTTCAGGAAGTCTTCTTCCTCTACGGTCATCCCTATGGCTAATGCAGAGGACGCCAGTGACCAGAGCCACCTGCACAAGGATCATCTTCTTCCCTAAATCACAAAATGCCAAGTACAGCCTGTTTGTCCAAATGGACTTGGTTCTTAAAAGGCCAGAAGTGCAGAAAAGCCCTGCGGAACAGAGCATGTGCTGGGTAATCAGATCTGTTTTTCTGGGAAATGTGACCTGCCTTTTCCTTTTCTGTGCAATTCTCACTCTGTCACACAAACACTTTGGGGAACCCTCCAGGCCAAACAGCAAGGGGAGCGGGGCACCTGCTGTGACAAATATTAGTCCCCCATTTCTGATGAAAAACAAGCTTAAGTCACAGCTGTGGAGCAGGGAGCGGTCAGTGCAGGCTGACATGGGTGGAGGGACACTGCTCCGTTCCAACAGGACAATGTGGAACCTATTATCATTCCAGCAGCAGGGAAAGAGGATCGGCAAACCTTGCACACTGCTTTATGTCTCTCTTCCCTAAATCCTAACTTTGCAGCTGCAGCCAGAACCAAGCTTTGCATGCAAACATAATTCAGTCAGGTGTCATCCTGCCTGCTGGTGTCTGGAGAAGGGACAGACTCTCCCAGCGGGACTGAGGGCTGGCTCCCCTCTGGAATGCACCAGAGGTGGCACCGGTAATCAAATTCTTTATGGCAATTCAGATTAACCAAACACTTGACCGGCCACAAGGGCTTGGCAAGCAGGTCTGCAGCCCGCCAAGGCCCCACCCACTGGCTCCCCAGGGACAGGAGCCAGTCGCCCTACGGCCGGCCGAAGCTCCAGCTCAGCATCTGTCTCCTGAGAGGCAGTCCCTGTCGGGGGGCTGGAAATGGGACAGAAATAGCTGGGAAACAATGCCTGTCGCGGGTGCACGAGTGAGGAACGTGCTACGGGGAGGGCGGGGGGCGGGACAGCGCGGGACGTCGCGCGCCAGGAGGCCTCTCCGAGACCCAGCCAGGGAAACCGAAGTCTGGGAGTCCTCTGAGCCGGAGACGGACCCTGAACCAAGCCTGGAAGTCCTGCGGGCCGGTCCAGCCTGGACAGTAGGCCCTCAGGGGCCGCCCCGGGGCCTGAGAGCCGACTAGTTTCCATGGCAACCAAGCAAGCCTGACCCTCTGCCCTCCCCGTGTGCACCACGGGGAAAACGCCCCGCGCGGCCCCGCGGCCCCGCGCGCGCGCTCCACCGCCCCCCGCCCGCAGCCTCCGCGCCCCTGGACCCCGAAGCGGCCAAGCAGCCGCGCCCGGGCGACTCCCTTATCAGCCACCCCTCCTCGCGCGTTCCGCACTCACCGCCAGCGCAGCCAGCCGCAGCCAGCCGCAGCCAGCCGTCGCCGCCGCCGTGTTCCCGCGCGGATCCCCACGCCCGCCGTTAGCCGGAGCCGGTGCCCGAGATCAGCTCGTGCCGCGGCGCCTCCTGCTGGCCGCGCAACGGCCGGGGAGGGGCCTCAATGGGGCGGGGTCTCATGGAAGGCGGGGATCTGGTACTTCGATACCCAATAGGCAAAAACAGCGCCTCGAGTGGGCGGGGCCTCGAGGAGAGGGCGGTGCCTGACGGCTGGAAAAGTTGGTGTGTGCGCTGGCGCCTCCTGCCTGCCACCCAATAGACTCGGACGAGGTTTGGGGGCGGGGCTTCGGTGGAGGGGCGGGGCTGGTTCTAAATCCGGGTCGCACATGTAGGCTCAAGGCTCCGAGGTAGCGTAACCTGTGTTTCCATTTCCATCTTCTGGTAGCCTAGAGAGTGAAAGATGTGGATGGCTATGGAATCGTGCCCTTGGATTTATGAGCATCTAAGTCATTGAAAGGAAACACGGATGGGGAGTTCTCCCCGTCACCCAGAAGCCAGTGCTTAGGGAATATAGCTCAATGGCATATAAGCACCTGCCTGGCAAGCACATGGTCCTGAGTTCGATTGCTGGTATCAAAAAGAAAAAATTTTAAAAATTAAAAAAAATAAGACAAATCATATGGTCACACACTGGTTCTAAACCTGACCAAATGGGGCCAGGTCAGCTCTGGAGCTTTGATCTAACTGCCCTCCCTTGTAATTTGTTTTCTTTAAAAAACAAAAGCAAACCACAGGTCTGTAACCCAGCATTTTGGGAGCCTAAGACAAGAGGATCACAAGTTCAAATCCCGCTGGGCAAGCAGTTTAGTGACATCCTGCCTCAAAACAGAAAAGATGCTGGGGAGGAACTGTGAGAAGGGCCTGAGTTCAATCCCCAGTACCAAAAACATAAATAAACAACTCCTGTCCTTAGCCCTTGGGCTCGAGTTTACTTGCTTTTCACAGCCTGGGCCCCTTCCTACCCTACTACAGCTGCTGGTCTAGACCTGAAGTGTCACATGGCCTCCAATTCCAAAATCAGAATTCAACCCTGGGACACATCCTTCACTCACAACTATTGGGGGTGAAATACTTTATAGTAATGACTTCATTCGTATTTGAGGTGGGGGGGCTGGGGATATAGCTCAGTGGAATAAGCACTTGCCTAGCAAGTGCAGGGTCCTGAGTTCAATCCCCAGTACCGCAAAAAAAAAAAAAAAATCCACGTATTTGAGGTGGGGGGAAAGAGGGACTGACCCATGGGCACTGCTGGGCCCTTCGCCAGGGCCTTGAATGTTCACATCAATGCTATGAAACACATGTTACTCTTGATTCAGATGAGGAAATAGAGGCTCAGAGAAGTCAGACTGTTGACAGTTGAGCCAAAACTTAGCTTATGTGAGATAATACTGCCATGAATCTTCACAGGAGTCTTGTAAATGCCCACCTCCCTGCTTACCTAGGCTGGGAGCCTGTCGCCAGAAGATATACTGCAATACAAAGATTGATCAAAAATACAGTGAGTGTTTAAATAAATATATGCTATGGTAAAAGACATATTGCCACGAATCCCTCTCAAAGTCCTTTGCCTCACTTCAAACACACTTAGCCCATCATTCTTGCCACTTACTGCAACAGTTCTGCAAGCCTTCTTTCATGTCTTTACAAGGTGCAATCAAAACTATAGTAAATGTTAGTGCCAAGTATCACCCAACGGAAAGGCGGGCTTGTAAAAACACAACAGTGAGCCCTCATGCACTTTATTCACTGGCTTGTGAAAACAACAGTGAGCCCTCGTGCACTTTATTCACTTGCTTGTGAAAACACAACAGTGAGCCCTCGTGCACTTCACTCACTAAATCTGGTGCTGTGTGATTTCTGGCTCTTCCCCAAGACCAAAGTGACTGGTGCACAGCAAACCTTTTAAATTGATTCAGGACATTGAGACAGTCACAACAGTACAAAACACTCATGAAATAGGGCATCCAGTGCTGCATCAGAACACGGCAAGAATGACAGAATAACTGTATTCAAAGTGATAGGAAGAGTTTTGCAGGGAATTTATGCCAATGTGGTTTTACTCTGATAATTTTAAATTCAGACACACACCATATGTTTTGATCACACCTCATCTTTCAAACCTACTTCACATGAACAACAATCATCTTAAAAAGGCAATTACCAGAGCTGGTTGAGGTTATAGTTCAGTGGCACAGCACCTGCCTGGCAAGTGCAAGATCATGAGTTCAATTCCTGGTACCAAAAAAAAAAAAAAAAAAGGCAATTACCAGACCTACCAGACCTAGGAGAGCCTAGGTTTTCCTCCTAAGGTCTCCTTCACCATGATCAGGCCCATCTCCCAGGCTCCCTGAATCCCTCTTTGCCAGAAGTTGACAAACTACAGCCAGGAGGACAGATCTGTGGTGCTATTTTTGTAAATAAAGTTTTATTGGTACATGGTTTCACTCTTTTGTTTCCATCTTGTCCAACTTTTTTCATGGAACAGAAAGACTACAACCGGGGGCTGGGGATATAGCTCAATGGAATAAGCGCCTGCCTAGCAGGTGCAGGGTCCTGAGTTCAATCCCGAGTACCGCCCAAGAAAAAAAAGAAAGACTACAACCCAAAGGCCTAAAACATCATTACCTAGCCTTTTGCTAAAATTTAGGGTGAAGAGCTTGGTCCAGGCAGAGATCTTCTTGCTAGTTCCCAAGAAAAGAAGAGTGAGAGACCAAGTTTAATCCACTGTCCAACTTTATTGATGTGGAAACAAAGCCAGGAGAGGTCCATGGTTGTATACAAGTTCACAAAAATTAGTTAATAACAGATTACTTCTCTTCTTTGAAATTCCATTCAAAAAGATGTGCAAAGTGTCAGTGAGGATGTGGAGAAATCACAACCCTCTCACACTGTGGTGGGGATATTTGGAAATCTGGCAAAACAGTCCCCATAGCAGCCAGCAATTCCACTCCTAGGATGAGTCCCAGAAGAAATGACGACAGGGTTTCACACAAAAGCTTGTCCATTCACAGCAGCATCTTTCACACTATCCAAGAAGTAGAAATGACCATATGCCCATCGATGGCAAAAGGATGCACAGAAATGTGACATGAGCACAATGGGACACGATTCAGCCATGGAAAGTAATCAAGTACTGATAAACACTGTGACACAGATGAGTCCTGAAAACGTGCTGCGCCAAGTGAGCCAGCATGAAAGGATGAACGTTGTATGATTTCTTTCATATAAAGATTTAGGACAGGCACACATATAGAAACAAAGCAGTAAGCACTTCCTTGGAGCTGCACAGAAGATGTGGGATGAAAGAGTGATGTCCGGGGAGCTAAGAGTTTCTTTAGGGTTAATAAAAATATCCTGAAATTGTCTGTGACAGCTGTACAGTTCCATAAATACACTAAAACCTCAGAATTGTATAGTAGTGAGTAATTAATGTACAATATATAGTATGCAAATTATATCTCAGTAAAGATTTATTTCATTTTATTTGTTTTTTTTTTAAGGCAGGATTTCACCATGTAGTTCAGACTGGCACCTAAACTCACTGTGTAGCCCAGGATGGCCTCAAACTCATAGCAACTCTCCCACCCCAGCCTCCTCAGTACTGGGATTACAGGTCCATGCCACCAGTCCCAACCCGAGATGTCTTTTTAAAAAGATATGCACTTTTACCACAAGTGGTAAAAGTGACTTAATGATTATTACTTTGATTGAGTCGTTCCACAGTGTATATTCATTTCAAAATATTGTTATACATGATATATGTCTACATTTTTATTTTTTAATTTAAAATTAATTAAAATAAACACAAATTAATTATTAATTAATTAAAATAAAATGCACAAGCAAGATAGGTGAGAAATACTAACAGTGGCCACTTCCAGGGAATGGAGTTTATAGCAGATACATGTTTCCAAGAACAGCTGTCTCAGTGTGCATCCCACCCCACAGTCTTCTTACCCTGTAATGTGAGCTCCCCTGCACTGGGTGTGGGGAAGGTGGGTTGTAGTTTGGGGTTTTGCAACGGGAACAATACAATACAGGACACATATGTTATAAGATTATTTTATAATAATCACCCAAAGAATCGTATACAAAGAGTACAGGAAATCTGTCCACACACTAAAGACCAAAGAATCCAGCTAAGGGCCTGGATCCCATGAAAATGTCCCACATGAGTCCAGCTTAAGACCTAGACCTCATAACAATGCCTCCCACAAGTCCAGCTAGAGGCCTAGAGCCCATGACAATATCTCATACAGGCCTGTTTCATGGATCTGCACTGGGAAGGCCCAAAGGTCAGTGGTGGAAGCTAGAAAGTCTGTGCCAGCAGATAAAGGATCTGTACTAGCAGGCTGAGGGATCTGAACTGGAGCCAGGAAGCAATGCTCAAAGTAAGGACCAGCGCTCGCCTGAAAAGTATCACAGCCATCTTCAGCATCAGTGAGGTCCTGAGCTCCTCTGATGATCAGGACAGCTGAGTTCCCATCAGGAAAGTCAACACCACAGGCTTTTCCAGGAGACTAAGCAGTGTACCACCTTCCCCTCCAGACCCAGAAAGCAATGCTGAGTGAGGACCAGAGCTCCCTGAAAGTGAACTGTAGCCATTCTCAGTACCAACGAGGTTCTGAGCTCCTTTGACGCTGAGAACAGCCGAGTTCATCAGGAAAGCCAGCATGACAAGCTCCTCCAGGAAAACCAACAGCTCCCTACAGCTTTCCTAACAACTCTAAACTTCTTCCTCTCCAGTTCTGCCTCTTATGCTGCTGGCAGCAATCCTCAGCTGGGCCTCCCACACCCAGCACCACTCTGGTTCAGTTCAGCTGGGTGTTGTTACAAGCTGACTACCAGTTATCAACCCACCACATGGTTCTGCTTTCCCTCCCCTCGGATGTGGAAGGAACTGTTTAGCTCCTTTCCCCACAGAAGACAGCAGAAATGACGATAGTGACTTCCAAGGTTGGATCATAAAGGTAATGTGTCTCTTGCCTGGCTCACTCTTTGCCTTGGGACTCTGGCCTTGGGCCCAGCCCCCATGTTACAGAGAAGCCCAGGCCACAAGGGGAAGTCTCATGTGGGTCTGCATTAAGCATGCCTTTTTATTCTGATAAAACAGTCTTTTTTGACATCTAGGGCTGTAGAAACCTAGAAGGACTCCCACCCCACCTGGGTGATAGCCTGCTCCTGGACAGAGTAATGCTGGGTCTGTACTATGAGACACAAGAAGTACCTGCCTCTCCCACTGTCAATGTGGTTTGGTCGAAAGTTGTCAAACTTTGGTCCCCTGTGGATGGACTGGGACCTTGCCTCAGTGTCCTCCCACTACCCCTAAGGTTACCTGATAGCTGCTGTCCTGGCTGCCCAGCTAGGACTACAGTGCCCTCCCCCAGGGAAGGATCTGGTCCATTGTTAACATCCCTAACCCCAGAGGGCTGGGGATATAGTTCAGTGGAATAAGCACCTGCCTGGCAAGCGCAAGGTCCTAAGTTCAATCCCTCATACCCCCCCAAAAAGAGCCATTTGACATCCCTAATCCCAGTAAGGCATGATGAGCACAGCCAGTCCTGGAGATTCCCTGACTTTAGCCTTGCCAGAGACACGACAGTTATTAATCAAATAATCTCAATTCCTGAGAACTGCCACTACGACAGCTGCAAGTCACCAAGGAGGTGTTTACCCTGAACTCGCGTCTTGAATCTGAACCAAACAGCAGAGTTGAATAGGGACCAATCAGTGAGCTTGAATCAGAAGGCTTAAACTCAGACCAATTTTGGCCTATTGGCAAACTCCAAATTTGAACCAATTAGAAGTCTTGAATTGGGACGAGTCACAGGCCTACTGCTGCTATATAAGCAGTACTCCGCATGATCCTTTGGTTAGTGTAGGTCCATTTTTTTAAAAAAAGAGCTGTAAACACAAGGGAATGCTATGCCTATAGAGCTCCAGAGACCAGTGGTAGAGACCAACGTTGACTGGCAGGGCTGGCTGGCCTTGACCAGTGGCAGTCAACACTGGGAAAGACCAGAAACTGGCAATGTTAGCCAGTGTTGCCCAGCATTGACACTGGCATTGTTAGGGTACACTTAAAGAATAGCAGGCTTGTAGGCATGTTATAACAAAAGTCAGAAGTCAGCTCATAGCCTGTGACTGTGCTCATGCTGCCTGTCATGTAGCTAGCCTTGACTATCTAGGTCCAGATGTCCCCCCTTAGCAATGTGCAGGTCAAACTGACAGTGTTCTGCTTGTGTTTATGCAGTGGCTCCAATTTGCTTCAAGGGCTTCAAGGCCATCATGTTTGGGGGAAGACTGGCTCAGTCAAGGACACTTTCAACCCTACCTACTCTTCTCAGATCCCCTCCCTCCCAGAATGTTCCTGTAAAATTCTGCCTGATAATATAGGACATAATTCTTGTATTCCGTGTAATCAATCAGGTAGTAACCTGCTATCAGCTTTCTACCTCCCACTTGAAAACCATATTTAAACTGAACTCAAACCTGACTCTAGGCTGGTGATTTGAACCTTTGGGTTCCCCAGTCCACTAGTGTAATAAAAGTTGCCTTCCAGGCTTTTCCAGGAGACTAAGCAGCCTCCTTGGTGCAAAGTCTTCCATTTGCTTTGATATTGTTCTTCCTGCTACAGCATCAGGGTCCAGAGCTGTAACCTTAAGGACTGAGGGCCATTTACACTCAAAGCCTGGAGCTGCTATCAGCTGCACTTGGTGAGCGATGACTTGTGCACCTTTACGCCACACACGTTCTCTAACAGGCTTTCCCATTCCAGGTCAGCACCCCCCTCGTAATCATCCAGGGCTGGGTACAGGTTCAAACAGCCCCACACCCAGAGCCTGCAGGACCCTATACCTGCCTACTTTGCCTCACCTATGCCTCAGAACAGAAACCACCAACAGCTCCTGCCCATCTTTTCTCTTTACTGACTGTCTCCTGACTGACTCTGGGGCTTCCCTATATGGTCCTCTGTGTGTGACATCCTGTACCCCCTCGTGGGATCTTTGAGTAACAAACTGTGTTTTCAGTGCAGTTGCCTCCTAACTTGTTAGTCACATCATATCTAGATGATAAAATCTGCATGTTAAAACAAGGTGTCCAACAACCTCCACAATAGGACTGTACCCAGCTGCCTCTGTGCACCAGGTGTGAGCAGCCCAGCCTGCAGATGACTCCAGCCTGTGCCTCCCCCTCCACTGAGGCACAGAAGCCACGTAGGACACTGGTGATTACTGTTGTTTCAAACTACTATATGTTAGGGTACTTTGTTACACAGCAATAGATAGCTAATACAGTTTTTAATGTACTTTATATTTTTCTAAATATCCTAAATTTTCCACAATGAGCAGAGATTGCTTAATAAAAAGAATTGGAGAGAGTTATTTTTTTAAAAGGTAATTAAAGATCAGCAAAAGTGAGTCATCTTGAAACAATTCAGTAAAACTGAGGCAATTTGAAATTTCCTTTATTGAAGCTCCTTTGATTCCCCTGGAAACTGTAATATGCAGTGGGAGGGTTCTTTTTCTTCTTCTTGATATCAATGTTTATCAAACATTGTGCTCATATAAAATAGCAACTCCACAAACAGAAAGGGTCCCACGCCAGCAGGACATTCAAAAAATCATGTGCCAACGCCGTTCTCAAGCGTAGACTTCATGGGTCTGTAAGAGGGAGGAGGGAAGACCCCCAGAGCTCCTGCTCTCCCTTCCCAAAGAAAAGCCTCAAATAAAAGCCTTAAAAAGCAGCAGGGCTGGCCCTGCCCACAGTGAGAGCCCCTGGGGAACCCGAATGTAAACAGGGTTTCCGGGCAGGAAGCTGGAGCTGGAATTTGCACCTGCCTAGACAGTGTGGCCCTTCCAAAATTGGGTCTGCTCTTTCCCGCACAGGCTTTATCTCTCTCACCTGCCCCGCTACCCTGCCCGAGCCAGCATGGCACATTTACAGGCACGCTGCCCAGCTGAGGTCTCCATGATTGCCCAGCCCCAAGACCCCAAAGCATGGGCCATCACCAGGACAAGAGACCCCAGAACTTGATCCTTGCTCCTCTCAGCAGAGTCAGGGTTCTGGGCAACCAGATTCTTGGGAGCCCTTGTTTTCTTTTTTCCTTATCTGTCTCCCCATGGGGTACACAGACTGACACAACACTGAGCCTTGACAATCACAGCAAATAGGCACCAAGGACTCGTGACCAACACCCACGGCTCCCCAGGTGCATCCCAGCAAGAGCAGCTCCCAGAGTTCAGGATTCAGACCCACATGTGGGCCATAAAAATCAGAGCAGTGGGCTGCGGCCAGCAACTTGCAAAAATGATACAGGATAGGGTGGGGCAGAAGGGAGGGAACATCAAGATTAGATTAAGATTCAGTGGTCTGAATACTTACGTCTCCTCCCATTCTATGCCGGAAACCCCAACCCCAGGGTTATGATGTGAAGAGAGGGGGTCTGTGGGAGGTGAATGGGCGGTGAGGCTGCGCCCTCAGGAATGGGATTGGCGCCTCCTTAAGCCTGCGGGAGCCCCTGGTGCATTCAGCCTTGAGGACACAACGAGAGGCACCATCCTCGAACCAGAGCACCGCCCTCATCAGACACCAAACCCACAGCACCTTGTTCCTGGGCTGGGCTTCCAGCCTCTGGAGTTGTGAGGCAGACGTTTCAGGTGATGAAAAGCCACCCGCTTGATGGCACTATTGTGATAGCAGCTCAAATGGGCCAAGACTAAGAGAGACTGGGACAGGGCAGGATGGACAGGGCAGCGTAGGAAAGCCCAGGGGCCATCACCCAGGCAAGTGTAGTTCTACAGGGGATGTACACACTGGGTCAGGGTTTGAGATGTGTTTCTTAGAGTGGGCCTTCATCAAAAAAGCCCGAGGAAGACTGACATACCCTCAGGGTAGATGGGGCAGCCCAGAAACCCAGGTGATCTGAAGCTGTCCCGGGTGCTGCAACAGGCAGTCTCAGGAGTACAGGTAATCCCTTCCCAGGTAGGCTGCTGGCCAGCCCTGGGGGTGGGCCTTCCAGGCCCCCTATACTGCTGCAAGGGTGACAGTCAGAGTGGGGCCCACCTTGAAGACAGACAGGAGTAAGAAAGTTGTCAGGACAAGTTGAGGGATGTGTGGCTGAAAGACCTGGGCACACACGCATAACCTTGTTTCTTTACATTATTGCTTTATTGAGGTTTTGATGCCCCTTTATCTTGTAGATGTAGGTGGGGTCAGCTGGCTGCCACGATATGAATTCTGGAGGGGAAAGGTTCATCGCTTTCCCCTGCCCAGCTGAGCCCTCAGACTCAGGAAATTCCAGACCTCAAGCTTCCCCAGCTGACAGGCCAGAAGCACTGGGAACGAAGGGACCTTGCCCACTAGAGATGGCGCTGGCCCTCCCAGCTCTCAGAGGTGGCCCAACAGGTGGGAGCTCTGCACCTCAGACCTCCTGAAGCTGGGACGAGGCTGGCAGGGCCAGACGTGGCAACGGGGAGACAGGGTTATGGTGGGACTTCCAGGGAAACCGGTTCTATCGCTGCCCAGTGTTCACCTCTCAAGGTGCAAGAGAGCTGGGTGCCGCAGAAAGGGAAGGGATGGGACACCGAGGACCTTAAACTGAAGTCCAGAACTGCCCTGCACCAGAGTGACCTGCGACACATCACTCACCTCTCCGAGCAGCCCCAGTTTCCCCATATAAAGTGATCTCATCTTGCCAGGCCTTGAGGGTGAAATGCTAAGAACACAGATGAGACTATGGACAAGTTGCTAAGTGTGCCCGTGACCTGCCAGGCTGACCGCATGGGCTGCAGGCCATGCATGCAGGGAAAGCAGCTCTCTGTGGCCCGAGGCTCTGATGTAGAGCGTGTGCCAGTTACCATGATGTGAAGTCCCCAGGACCAACTTCATCCTGCCAGGGCCCAGCGGCGGGCAGAATTGCTGAGCATCTAACAGCTGATCTCCAGGCTGCTCCAACATGAAAGGAATAGTGAACCCCTCAGACCTCCCCTGTCCTACGGGCAGTGAGGACAGGACACCGTCCTTTTCGTTTGTGAGACCCTCAAGGCTCTGCCTGTGGCAGCGCCCCCTCCACACCCCACTCCTCTTCCAGACCACCTGGAGGGTGACACGTGGTTCTGCCCCCTCCACCCTCCTCCCCTTGTGCTTGAAGCCAGAGTTGACCACCTTTGCATCTTCAGAGAACCCAGATCTTTGGCAGCACCCAGGGAGCAGGTCCAGGACACCCTGGCTCCCAGGGATGGAGACAGTGGCCACCACAGGCAACACTCAGTACAATAACGGGAGGCAAAATGGCAGCCATGTCTGGGTGGCACACAGTGCATGAGGCGACTTGTAAAAAACACCATCAATGGGGAAGGAGCTTTAGCTCAGAAGGCCCCACCATGGATTGTATATATCTATTCTCTCATGTATGTATCCTGAATTACAAGAGTGGCTGGATAAATTGTGGCATGTCCACGCAATGCAGACATTTAAAATAATGTTTACAACAGTCCTGAAATAATATGGAAAAATATTTTAAAGGTAGGATCTAAAAGTATATACGGGGCTGAGCATGGTGACACACCTGTCATCCCAGCATTCCAGGAGGCTGAGGCAGGAGGATTACAAGTTGGGGCCCAAGCTGGACAACTTAGAGACTTAGTGAGACCCTGTCTCAAAATAAAAAAACACAAAAAGGGCCAAGGATGTAGCTCAGTGCAAAAGTCCTGGGTTCAATCCCCAGTACCCACCACACACACACACAGTGTTTACGGGCCTGGGAGTGTAGCTTAGCTTAGTGAAAGAGCACTTGCTTAGCATAGGCAAGGCCCTGAGTTCTAGCCTCAACACTGCAAAACTAACAAAAAATCAAAACCAAACTTTATATTTGGTAAGTGACAAAAACACCAAAATCAAATACTATATGGA